>JARFJB010000014.1:3480000-3725000 GCA_036346205.1 Vesta saturnalis | reverse complement strand
TGTAAAAGCTGGATCTCGTCGATAACCAGTTCATGTATTTTACATGTAATTTTCCGAAAAATTTTTCGAAATTACCAATTACTTGTTAGTACCGGACATCTTAAATATAGTATAAACTCACATAGATAGATCGAATGACGCATACATTCGGGAAACTATTCGAATGCCGTACCAAAACTAAATCGCATTTAAACGTCTTGTTATTAGATAACGAAATAAAGCTTTTGGTTTAATTGACCAGTTTAAATTGGAAATGTAACATTTAGATATGATTCACATGTTGTTATTGACCTATAGTAAAATCCTTTTACGAGTGTGTTGAAAATTATTAGTTTGTCTAATTAATAAATATGTAGTTAATCGACGTATCTTTTGCTTTTAAAATTCATAAGCTTGAGTAGAAACAGATTTTTTTAGTAAAGTAATATTAGAAATATCGTATAAATTTTTCAAGTTTCAAAAATTAAAACACAGTTCTATAAAGTGTAAAAAGCTGATGTAATAGTGTTGAAATTCGGCAACGAGAGGACTGTCATATGTAGTTTACCGTCTTAAGCTTGTTGCGTTCGGTATAGCAGGAATAATTTATATGGGCTACAATTTGAACTAGAGTAAAAACAAACGGTATGAGATCAGGCCGATAAATTGCAAGAAAAGCTGTGCATGTAGTTTTCAGAAGGGGGCGAATTTCTACGAACATTTTCGGAAGTTTTCCTGCGCTTGAAAAACTTAAGCAACTCTTTTTAGGATAGGTTAGATAATAATTAATTTATGGAGGGAGTTTAATAAACAATGTGGCGGATAATGAATGATTTCAGTCAGAGTTACTTCAGACTCTTTCTTGCGTACTCACGTTATCGGACGACGTTAGGGCAATCTCGCGAAAGCACGTTTCCCCAACTCCTGGTGATCGAACCTTCGTTGTAAAGGGGTAGAATAGTTTCCTCCCCGATTAACCCTTGCTGGGACCTTTTAAATTGTTCACCCATCATGAGTTCAAATTATCGTAACGATTTAGTGCGGTTGATCCAAGGAAAAGTATGTAGTCATCACTTTTGTGCGGAATAAACCAACGTTCTTTCTTAGCACCAGACAATAGCTCACAGCTCGCCGATAGCAATTAACTTGCAGAAAATTTTCATATAACGTTAACGCATTATATCAATAATTAAGCAGTCCTGTAACGCAACGTACAGTGACGTTTGTAAATAAGGTGTAAATGCATAGACTGTAGTATATCGTACAACCAAGTTGGCGGTTAACCGACCGCAATTTGGCTATCTGAATTGACGCCCCGATTGCTTTCACGAGGGAAGTTCGAGCGTAGACACCACACTCTATACCTTATCTTCGCCGCCATCGAAGTCAATCTCCCGGTCACCAGAAGGTGTTTTGTTTACCGTTTTATTTGCTTTTCATGACCGACGAACGATAATAAAATTTCTGTATATTTTTTCTTTCCTTTATGCATTATGTGTTTAGTATGTACATAAGATTGATTGCGATTCTTTGTGGATCAATTTTAATGATTTTAATGTAGAATTTTTTATGGCAATCGTATTCAATCTACCGAATTTACAACATTGTTTTGAGTGTTTTTTTTTTATAATAATGTTTCATTGACAAAGTTTGGGTCAAGAATTTTCTGGACAAAAAATTTTATGTGCGAATAATCCTGCGTTTTGCAGATTTAAGTACAAAATTTACAATCATTTTTATACATGCTGGTATAAAGGAGGCTATCGCTAATACCTTCGTCGAATAAGGAAATTCCATGTTTTAATTTTTTTAACGTATGTAAATTTTAGAACGTTGAATTCCAGTTGTGAACCCGTTTGTTATACAATACCTATTTTCGAATTTTTTTCGTGTTTAATTATTTTAATGAGATCCTAGAAATTAACGTAAATAATTTTGGTGTTTAGTTGAGAAAGCAAGGTAGTTACGTTCGCCAACGATTCAAGTAATTAACTCTTATAACGCAGTATTCAAAGTTTGTTGCATTAATACATTCTTTTTTTATTTAATAGCCTCAATTGTAGAGAATCATAACCAGAAGATTTTAGTGAAGCTAATCTTATTGATTTAAAGTTTCGAAAGTGACTAGTGAAAATTTCCTAAATTTGACGTATTTAATTTCATGAAGTAGCGACTTTTGTTATTAATTAGTTACTTTGTTTAACATAATAATTGACAGAATATTGAACGGCGATTGTTTGGTTTATGGTTAATTATTTTATTTTGAGTTCAATTGATGATAGCTTGCTTGATGATCAACAATTCATTTTAACTTTTCAATAACTAAGCCAAATATTTAGCGTTGTTTATTTTTCGTTTGAGTACATTTTATAGCGATCTGATTAATATCCTTCCATCTGGTTGTAGATTAGAGTAAAGTGAATTCAATAGTTTGTACAAATCCTGAAGTTCTATACATATACTTCTACACCCATGGCTACAAATTTTAGCTACTTAACAGTTTGGGCAATAAATGGAAGATTTGCCGCCTTATACTCAGTCGTAGATTAAAATGGACCAGGTTCTTAACATTATCGATTTTCTTTACTAACCAAAAAATATTTACATGTACCTAGATATGTTCGCTTTAAAATCGTAGTTGCTTCTTCCTGAAACTAATTGTTAAATACTCGGACGCCAACTTGTTTTTAAATATGGAATAAACAAGTAAATCATTATACAATAAAGTTAAAAGAAAATTTCTACAATAACAAATTTTATTAACACAACCTATATTTAATTATAAACAGAAATACTTAGTGCTAATGTTAGTAACGTTATAACCTAATGGATAATTAAAATTGTGAGTAATTAATGGAATCAGAATACCTTATTCTTGGTCACACTGTAGATAACGAAATAGATGCCTGCTGTGTCAGCGTATTGGAAAATAGTTGCGTAATATTACTTCAGGTTGAAATAAATCTGGATTTGTATGCTTAAAAATTCCCAAATAAATAAATCTCACTCTTGATTCATCGAACTAATACCGTAACTTAGATTAACGGTAAAATATTTAATGGCGTAGATGTGTTTAAACGTGTAAAGGTGAAGTTACAGTAAAAAAAATAAAACGTAAACATGAAAGTAAAAATAAAAAAATTCCATAATATTTGTAGCACTTTTAATAAAAAATATTTAACAATGCAAACATGGATGCTACATCCACCTTCTTAACTCAACCAAAAACGACGCTAAGGTGGTCTATTGCGCATAAACCTGTCTAGATTGAATGTCCAAACGAAATGCGTACGAGTTCTAATAAAAATAATTAAATGCATGCGTTTCTGCAACTAGATATGCAACACACATGGAACGCAATGCACGTTAAGTTGCCTACGTAGAGGTGAATTATTAACAACACTTTCGAAGTTTGTTACAAGTTTTTTTTGAGATAGTTTCGATTAAAATCAGACATAGTTTGAGTAAAGATTGTCTTTATTTGTTATTGCGGCACACAATTAGTTTACAAAGCGTGCGAGAATATTTGTAGCCTTTCAGGTGTAGCGCAGATCTGCTGACCGTGGCCCACCTGTGATTAATTATGTACAACCCTATTTGGCTTTCCAAATACTCTGACGCCCGTTTCCGGTGTTACGACGATTTCAACCGCTATTTCGACTTATGTATGGTATACTATTCTATAGTATGCAAAACTAATTAACATCTTACCCACCCCGACAGCTGGCTAGTAGTGCAAGAAGCCAATTTTATGTGTTACCTCGTTTTACAGCCAGTTTATACCGTAACAGTTGGGGATAAAAGAGGTAGTAGGAGCTACGAACTATGCATAATCGAAAGAACATGCCAAACAACTAAGTGCGAAAACAAAATCCCGGATGTTTGCGAAACCCATTAAAAGTATGTATGTGAAAAGTGTACAAAAGGAAAAGGCTACGTGTTTCATTCCCTCCTCAAGGGGAATGGCAGAATTCTTGAGCTTTCCAAGCTCTTCAGCAACAATCATGGATTTCCTATATCCATACATTAAACATTTATGCATGGTGGGATTAAGAATATGTGTGGTCAGGGTAGGATCGAAAGGAACGCAGTTAGGGTTCTGAGGGAGAAGGTACTAACCTAGAATTCGCCTAAATAGCCGCACATGGTGTGCGCAGAGACTATGCCGCTGTATGTGTATGAAGAAAACCCTCTGAAAAAACCACATACAGAGTATGTGTTATAACGGGATTCGAACCCACTACCTCCCGAATGCTAAGCAGCTCGGTTTACCCCAACTCCATTACCTCGGTGGAAAATATAGCTATAAACAGATTTATTGCAAAAAGTGCGTATAACCAAATGCAAACTGCTTCTTTACTTAAGTAGGTTCATCACTAACGCTGTAGAATAGTCTTTTAATTTTGATAAAGTTAAAGTGTGAGTTTTCTTTTAAAACAACCTATTCTTATATATGTCTGTCAATGTGATTGGAGCGGCAGTTGTAGGTATAATAATTGTGTGGCGCTTCTAGTATAAAATAACAAAACAGAATTCATCAATCAAAAGTCATTACTTTCAAACTCAGTTGAAGGACCAGGAATACTCAGCTAAATCTCTACATGCACCTGCGCATAATTCAACTTACGCTGGACGAAGAGGTTAAAGTTAAGCCATCAGTAAATATTTGACCTACTACTGGGATAAATAAACGGTTCCTCATTAATTAACATTCCAATTAATTTTTTTTCACAATTACAATTACAATAACGAATCGCACTTTTAACAAAACTAAAAAAACCAGTGAAACGGATTAATTTGGTTTTGTACGTGGATCAAATATGTAATTTAAAATAGAGATCCGTTTAAACTTTATACTACGGCCCAATAAACTGAGAAAACTGTTAGAATTGCATTCGAAATTAGATGCTTTAATTGTAAAAGGGCACGAACTGAAATAAGATGAGTCACAAAGAAGGCCTAATTTAACCGTAATTTGAACTTCTAATTGTGATTCTTTCATTATTTGTTTTTATCCGAACACAAAGACCCCTTTTTATTACCCATCGTTAATGTTTATTAAGAAAACAGAGTTTGATAGTTTTGTTAGAAACGAAAGGAAAAAGAGTACAAAAATAAAATTAATAGAGTTCATTATCTATCGTAATACAAACTAATCTCATAAATAACGCTTATTTTTCTCTTTTTCTTCAACCCTCGTACCACTTAAACTTTCTCGATATTATTAAGGGCGTATAATCATCTTTAGATACTACATAAATTTGAATTTTCCACTTTGTGTTAAGGTTTCGGTTGATAAATGGAGATGTAATGACTATAAATTTTTGATATCGTTAAAAAATGAATTCTAAATGAAACTTGTACGAATATCGGGCTAGCAGTTACATTAAGCAAAGCTAGTTTAATGCAGCACCAATAGATTGTAATATTATAAAACAGGAATAGCTGAATTGATATCTTTAGTCGTAATTAAAACTTATGTTTACAATGTTTTATAATAAAATACAATTTTAGGATTTGTAGCGTCATACTGTATAGTTTATTTAAAAAAATTAAACTGATATTAAATCAATCCAACACAGGAAAGTCTGAATCAATATAGTAATTTAAATTTATATTAATTTATTAAAAGTTTTGTTTTATATTTTTATATTTAGAATTTACATCAGTTCTACCTACATAAAGGCAAAATTTGCATCGATTTGGGATTGAATCTCGATAGCGCAGATGGTTAGCGCGGTACTCTATCAAGGTACAGGTCGTAGCTTCAAACCCTACTCGAGGTAAACTTTTTATTTATATATTTAACAAGATTAATAATAATTTTTAGTCATTAAAGATAACTACCCATATACTAATTGATGATAATTGTTTAACTCAACGCACCAGTCACAATCATTTGAAACCAAGACCATAATTTGGTGCTAATTTGTTACCTCAAAAAAATTTGCTGCGCCTACTACCATTAACTACTGTGTCTGCATCTGCTTAATAAAGCTAGCACAGCCAACGTACAATTACTTAGCGAACAAATGTATCGAAATAATTTATGTGTCATAATTTGGTGCCACTTTCCTCCACAAAAATTTTTTTGTTGCTCGTATAGAATGTAATAAAATTAAAGGCAAGCAATCTCCTGGACGAAATGTGTTGGTTGTACGATCCTTGAGGCGTTCTGACAAAACCAAATTTTTGGCAAAAAAGAAAAGTAAAAGAGATTTGAACACAACTCATCTTGGCTTTACAGACAGAATTCAGATCTATGTCAACGATTCACTAATTCAAAAAAGGCGTACTATCTAAAGCACGGAAATGGCTGCAGTTATGTGTGGGTGAATGGTGGTAAAATTATGCTTCGTCATTTAACAACAGTCAGTTTATTAATAATATTTCCACTTATTATCAAAATGTTCGTGAACTAAGAACCAAGACAAAGGATGTTTATCTGACCGTGAGTAGCAGTGAGACACCACTTTCACTTTTTGACCTTGGAAATTCCCAAGGTCGCCCACGTGGGGGGCATATTTTTGAACAAGCTTGGTCTTGGAGTTGGTCTTTGGCTCGGCCTTGGATTTGGTCTTGTGAATTTTTTGTATTCTAATGTTAACTTGTAAGACAGAACTTGTGTTAGGGTCTGAACCCTCTTGTCGTGGCTCTCCTGGCTGGAAAAAATATTCGAATAAGGGGGCCCAGTCTCGTAAGGCAAGTATATGAATCAAAATGATTAATGCGTTTTAATGACATCTTATACAAGCAGATGTTAAAATTAATATACGTTTATATCTACTTCTATCTATCTAACAAGATAGTTTAATTGTCATGCTGGCAAGGATAACTGTTTTGCTATACAGTGTGATTTTATTTTTCGTAATGAGTTTATTACAAAAGAGACTGCCTAATTATCCTAAAAATGTTATTAAAATTATTACAGGTAGCGCAAGGTAAGACTGAAAATTAGATTTGAATGAATGAAAATGATTAAACCCTATTATTGATATCTTATAGAAGCAGATGGCCTTGATATATTTTTTAAAGTTAACATACGTTTATGTCTACTTCTATCTATCTATCATGAAGTTTAAATGTTATTCCGACAAGGATAACTGTTTTTGCTTTACAGTGTGATTTTATTTTTCGTAATGAGTTTATTATAAAGAGATTGCATAATTATATTATCCTAAAAATATTAAAATCATTACAGGTAGCGTAAGGTAAGACTAAAAATTAAATATGAATGAAAATGATTAAATCGTATTATTGATATCTTATAGAAGAAGATGGCCTTGGAATTTTAAGTTAACGTGCGCTTATGCCTACTTCTATCTATCTAACATCAAGTTTAAATATCATTCTGGAAAAGATTTTTTTTACAATGAAAATTTTATTTTTCGTAAAGAGTTTACTGTAAAAGAGACTGCATAATTATCCTAAAAAATGCCATTAAAATTATTACAGATAGCGTAAGGTAAATCTATAGCAACAAAAATTATAAGGTTGAATTTAAGTAATAGCTCAAATTTTTTCAATATCTGAATAACAACCTTGAGATTGTAAAAGTCACCTTCATGCATTGTAATGGGTGGAGTTTCGAAATGACCCTGTATTATTTATACTTTACAAAAGCGGTTGACCTTGGAATCTTTAAGTTAACATGTATTTATTTATGTCTATGAATATAACACAAGGTAAGCCTAAAAATTGATTAATTAAATATGAATGAAAATAGTTAAACTGTATTATTGATATCTTATGGAAGTATCGGCCTTGAATTTTTTTTTAAGTTAACATGTATTTATTTATGTCTGGCGATTTCCCTTGAGGTTAACCTTCAGCATTATACATGCAAAAACTACTTTAAAATAAATTAGTAATTAAGCACCAACAACAACATACTTATTTTACCTTGAGGTCAGCCTTCGTATAGGAACTTATTCTCGATAGTATTATAATAAGGGGCCCTAATAATAACTTGTAAGACAGGCATAGGAAATTGTGTTATAATCTGCGCCCTCCTGTCGTGAAATTTGAATTTGTTTGAGACATCATCTAGTTGTGAATAGACTAATGAATATTTTCTGTAATTGAAGTGGCGCCTCCTAGCGGTATATTTTTAGGAATAACTACGGTTTGTCAGTGCCGCCTTCTAGTCGTATGTTTTTAAACTAGCAAATGTTTTTTTGTAATAGAGGTTGATCGTGCACATCTCTTCCACTCTCGCTTCCACCGCCTCTATTTCTCTCTATCTATCTCTCTCACTCGCCTCTCTCGGGTCTCACTCAAACAAACAAATGAATTAATCAAATAAAATTAATCAAAATCAATTAAGCAGATCAATCTCAAACAACACATTCTCGATTAAATCAGATCAATCAGATCAATCAGACCAATCAGATCAATCAGATCAATCAGATCAACCAGATCAATCAGATCACTCAGATCAATCAGATCAATCTGATCAATAAGATCAATCAGATCAATCAGATCAATCAGATCAATCAGATCAATCAGATCAATCAGATCAATCGGATCAATCGGATCAATCGGATCAATCGGATCAATCGGATCAATCGGATCAATCGGATCAATCGGATCAATCGGATCAATCGGATCAATCGGATCAATCGGATCAATCGGATCAATCGGACCAATCGGACCAATCGGATCAATCAGATCAATCAGATCAATCAAATAATCAGATCAATCTAAATCAATCAATCGGCCAAATCAATCAATCAATCGATCTCAATCAATCAAATCATAACTTACAGCTTGCGAGAACCAGCTTAAAGTTCAAAAATAGTGATTGGACTAACTTACAGTTTGCTAAAACCAATTTGATAGTAAAAGATAAGCACGATAAAAAGTAGAATATACCGGTAGTCGCAGATTGTTTCATCAGATATTTCAGTTAGGATGATGACAGAATACTCCTACTAAAGATGATATACTTCTCTTAATGCAAACACTTATGTCAAAAAGGGTTTTAGATTTATAAAACAGGTTCGAACGTCCGTTAGGAAAACAAGATTATTAATAAAGAATTGAAAGAAAACTTAGCATTTGAAAATATATTTTAAAAACAATACATCAATTATTTAATCACATTGTTTATCGGTCTTCTTCTTCGACCGTGATTTGTCGCTATCATCATGGTTTTGAGACGCGCGTTTCTCCTCTACCTCATCGCTCTAGTTCTTCTGTAAATCATTACCATCATCTTGGATTTGAGATACATTCACCTCATCCACTTCATCGTTTTCATCATCTTGAACGGTTATATTGTAATAGTATATTATCAAGTTAGTAAAATCTCTAATGTCCGTTGATGTTGGTTCATAAACAGGAGAATACATTATAATAATGCTCACTCTATGGTGGTTACACTTTAACGAGCGAGCGAAACGCGAGAACGAGAATGTTGCTGGCCTTGGGTCTTGTACGCGGGCGCGGATAGCATCGGTTATTTTCGCTCGCGCACGAACATTGATTGATTACACTCTGTTTATTGTACTTTTAATTTTAAAGGAAGCAATTTTGATATTTGTTCAGTATATTTTAGACCTAATTGTAATAATTCTATTTATTTGGATTTTTTTTAAATTTTTGGGGAACTATTTCTTTGGGTAACCTTTCCGATAATATCATAGTTATAGGAGATTTTTATGTACCTGAATTTCTTCATTATTATAATTGTAGTATTAATGACTCTAGTACAATAATGTTAGGAAACTCGAGGTTGAGAGTATAAAAAATGTTATATCTTTACATAATCTTGTATCTGTAAATAATATTTTGAATTGTAAAATGAAAACATTATATCGGGTTCTCTCTAGTATAAAAAACTCTGTTGCCAGTAAAGAGGTCTATCCTCTGACTATGTTGGTAAGCATAAGCTCATTTAGTAATAATAGTAGGCGCCATGAATTTTCTAAAATGCAACCCTAAAATTTCTAAAAGGGAGTAAAAAAGAAAATTTGAATTAGCACATATACAAAGACAGACCAAATCAAAATGAAAAGTTAGTTATCCAGTATTCAACAAACGTAAAAAGACTCACCCAAATTATAGTTTTATTCAATATTCAAAGAAATTAATGTAAGCTGTACATATTACATGTAAATTGAAACTAACGGTGTTTCACCACGAAGAAATTGTTAAATTACCGAAATTTTAATTATGCAGAAAGTACTAACACATCACGTAATTCGTTAAATGTAAAATTTACTGTTTACTCAACTCAATAAACATAAGTAAAACTAAAAGAAACGTAGACCGTTGAGTTCAGGGGTATAGGTACTAGTGTAACTATAAGAGTTAGCAATTTTACCGGTCTTCATGTCAAACTGTCTGTACGAGAAGGTCATTATAAAGAAAAATAAATGTGCTTGGCACCAAGCATCTTTCCTAAACGAAAGATAAATAATTATAAATAATTACAATCAATTATATGAACACCATGAATTGTATAACCTTATCCCGGAATTTCAATCTGGATTCAAACCGGAACTTAGTACAACAACGACTTTGTTGAATGTTACTGATAGTATTTTACAAGCTACTGATGCGGGCGAATTATCTTTGCTAATATTACTCGATTTTAGTAAAGTGTTCGAAACGTCAAACTGTTCAATGCTAACTCCTATTTTGTATTATATAGGGTTTGAACAAAGTTCTATTGATTTAGTCACTAATTAATGCGTAAATGTGTCAAATCAAATTTCATCTCAAATTCAAATAATATCTAGAGTCTAAGGCTCAATACTGGGACCACTATTTTACTATATTTATACCAGCTATTTGTTCTGAGACATCGCATCGCTTGTTGTCAGGTTCATATGTACAGATTCAAGGGAACTCACATGCTCATTTCTTATAAATTATTGCGCTGTTATTAAATGTTTCAGATTAAAGATCAAATCAAATTAATTGTAATGTTACATCCGCTTGTTGTCATTGTATTTACTAATGGATAATACTTTTAGATATAAAGAGCAAGTTGCAAAAAATACACGCCGTTTCTTTGCTGTATTAAGAATCTTATACCCGCATAAATCGTCTTTAAGTAAAACTACAAAGCAACTTTATGTCGGTTTTGTCACAATTCACGCATTGCGCTCCGGTTTATGGATCTTGCTCAGATGCTGCTTATAGAAACCGTGTTCACCGAGTACAAAATGAATGCTTGCGGTACATTTATGGAATTCGTAGATTTGATCATGTTTCTAGTAAACTCAAGGAATGTAGCTGGTTGAGCATGACTAATCGATATACTTTGTACTGTGTTTCTTTATATCATGAGATTATTTTGCATAAAAAACATTCATAATTACACAGGAGTATAATATCAGAAACAAAGGACTTATCACTCCATTAGACTTGGTCTTGATCTGGTGAAGGAAGTTGTGGTATCCGGGTGGACACCGCTCTTACCGTCGATGTTCCCGGTTCTATCGAATGTATCGTGGACTGTGAGTCCGTTTCGCCTGTGTGAGGCTTTTGTTGTTGATTCACCAGGCCAGAGAACGTTATGTGGTGTATCGTGGTTGACTAGACCTATTTTTTCGAAATCAGGACAGTGTTTAACC
Organism: Vesta saturnalis; assembly: GCA_036346205.1. NCBI lineage: Eukaryota > Metazoa > Arthropoda > Insecta > Coleoptera > Lampyridae > Vesta > Vesta saturnalis. The sequence goes on along the minus strand of JARFJB010000014.1, from coordinate 3,713,436 downwards.
AGTGCTTCCTGAATTACGGAGTTTTTTATCGCTTTTGCGGATTTGATGGATTGTTCTTGGTGGAGTATTGTGTGCCCGAACCTTGTGTTTTTTTGTGCTTTTGTAAACGTCCTTTAATAGACCAAGTCTCACTGTAAATAGTTCGTAAATAGACATTTTGCGTTTTAAAATTAAAAAGACCTGCAAATAGAGTTACCGAATTAATGGAACGTTTAGCACATAGTGTAAATATCTCGTGTGTAAAATCGATTTGTTCTGTGTACATAGACTATATAACGCCAATTAATGTAAGCGTATCGCGATCGAAATTTAAAATTGGGAAATTGCCGCATGGGATTGTCTTGCCGAGCGAGAACATTAGCAGGTATCCTGAAACCGTTCACTTTTTTTTTGCTTTCATTGCTACCTGGTGAAGACGTATGCAAGAGTTCTGTCTAGAAGGTAACCCAATATTGTACGTTATTGTGATTATTTTATTATAACTTTTTTTGTAAATTTGGCGATATTAGTTGTTGACGAGCGATTAAACGCAGTCGTTTTTTTGTGCTATTTTTGCAGTAATTGACGCTCTCAAGTTAATCTCAATTTAATGGTTGACGAACTGCTTTTATTTGAGCTATCTTTGGTATTTTGTTTTTTTATTATTTAATTAAATGTGCTGCAAATTTATGTATATGAAAATTTCGCATGATTAATTGATTTTGAGTGACCATTTGGTTACGTAATGTTTTAATTTTTAATCATATTTAGGTAATTCCATTTCCGTAATTTAAAATTAAACTCTGGTAAGCTCCCGAATTCTAGAACTCAAGATTTTAAATTGAATCGTAAGCAGTGTAAATATATGTCTTTTGTTGTGTGATTTCTGATATAAGATTATTCAGGTAGAATAGATGAACAATTCATTGAATTTTATAGTGTTATTTGTAATCTTCTCTCGACCAGTGAAAGCAATAATTTACGAAAAGTGATGATTTTTATTAGACAAACTACTTACCTTGCCTTACCAGTGGTAATTTCCTACAAGCGAAGCATTTAGCGTCATACAGTTTTTATTGAGTTTTACTAAATATTTCGTGTTGTTTAACGTAACCGATTAGAGGAATTTTAATTGACGTTTATCTAGTTAATGTCTAGTTATTTTAGTTTGGAGTTCAGTTAATGACAGAGCTTTGGAGTTGAGTAGTATTTAAATTTGAGTTAATAATATTTAAGTGTAAAATGTAACGTTCATTATTTTTTTTAGTGTGTTCGAGTTATTTTGTTCACGAGCGTTGGGGGTAACGTAACGAAATATAAAGTTAAAGAAGTCATTAAAACGCAACAGCTGTTTTGTGCACATGCTACTTTAGTATTTGAGCGTGTGGATATTTTAAGATCTGTTTTGGAGCTAAAGTTTCGAAGAATCTCCGACGTTCACCAGGAGGTAGCCAACGTAAGGTAAGTGAGATCTTTTGACTGTTGAAGGCTGATTTATCTAGTGTGCCCAGGTATATCCTTACCGATATCGTTTTAATAACAGTCTGGCGCCCTTGACTTGATTATTTACGACGCACTCTTATTTGAGACTTTTAACAATACAGCTAACCACCTTCAGTATTTTTAAATTAAAAAACACGCCCACGTCCTCTGTCCCACCAAGCAAGCCCGGTGCACTCTAATTCTCTGTTACCTGCCGCTTTAGTTTTATTTTCGCCCGTAACAACGACTTACTTTTGTGTACTCCTTCTGAACACATCAATACTATCCTCACAAAATTCAATTGCTTCCATAGTAAATTGCAATTTACAATAATTGAACAAGAAAGTTGTAATCAAATTACCTTTCTAGATATGAAAATATTAAGAAACAATGACGGGACATTAATAATAGATTGGTGGCAAAAACCAACTAAAACTGATCGGTATTTGCATTTTGATTCTCATCACGCATTAAAATACAAAATTAGTACGGCTCTAGCTTTAAAACACAGAGCTACCAACTTAAGTGATCCAAGGTTCCACAACAAAAATTTTTCATTGATAAAAAATATATTACTAAATAATAAGTATACTCCAAGGCTCGTAAACAGGATCTTGTATAATACCACAAATCGTAATTCATAAAATACTGAGAACACTGAAAATGAATAAGAAAAGTCATACAGATCAGTGACATACGTTAAAGGATTATCTGAACAAATTTCAAAGAAATTGACACCTTTTGTAATATATCATTTAAAACAAAAACTTTTGTCAATATATATATATATATATATATATATATATATAACTAGGAAATCAGCATTATCCTTTTAAAATATAACTATACCTAGTTATTAAAATTATATATATAATATATATATATATAATATATATATATATATATATATATATATATATATATATATATATATATATATATATATATATATATATATATCACTTATAGCTAACATGCAACTGACACGAATAACTACATAATTCCTCCATATTCAATACATATCGACCCAATTTTACTTGTTTAAGCCGGCAGTAGATTGATGTTACGTAATTAGTCATTGTCTTGATAATCGATAGGTAAAATGAAAGTAACGATGTAATTTCAGTAATAATCATACATTTTATTCTTCAAGAAGCTCATACAACGATGACCATAATATTGAGTTAGTCGTATAGAAAATGTGTAGAGAAAAGGTTCAGAAAAAAGTTATGAATCAGTTGAAAATATAAGATATTAATGTGTATTAAAAGCAAATAGTATATTGAGAATCAAGGACAGTAAGGGACGTTTACCGGTCGACAATTTGGCCGGAAACCGGTGCAACCCTTAATGTTCGTGATGCTCATACTGTTTTTTGCACGATTGTATTAAATTTACCACAATAGAAATTATTTAATTTCTACTAAATAAACGAAAGTCAAAAGTGACGTTTTAAATAGAAATGTCCAAATTTTTTCTTGAATTCAGAAGCAGTTTCTGTAAACTCAAGTACTGCACAAGTCAGCGGGATTATAATTAGTAATTGTAGTAATTGTACGTTTAATTTCAATGCCAAATAAATACTTTTTTGAATGTTTTCTGAATTATATTATTACATATTTAGATTTTTACTTACTGCGCTACATGCACGGTAAGTGAATTACTTACCCGACGTGTGTATCCTAGTCACCAGTAAAAACAACCTTCTGATCTCGCAACAAACCCGGTAATTAACTAAAATCGTCCTATCGTGCAAAAATGTAATTAATTATCTACTTACAACGTTGAAATCAGATGTTACAAACAAAAACTTTACTTTCGAGACAAGCTCGTTGACAAAAGAATATACAGTACTCCTTATTAAATAAATAATGCATTGGATTATATCTCAAATTAACTTGGGTTATTTTTCAATTAATTCTTGTTGCAATATGTTATTAAAATGAAGGTTTTACTAATTACCCTAGATGGTGAAATAATAAAACTTAAGGTAGAAGGTAGATAATTATGCCATTAAGTTAATTTGTTTGTAATAAGGAAATTAGAAACAAGGAAATAAAGGTATATAACGATGAGTTACATAATTATTTACCTACAAAAAATAGAAAATTATATATTAATTAGAAAATACCTGATGAGAATAATATATAAGAGGCGTAACATAGCGATTTTACTTAGGGTGAAATTACTATGTATATTTACACAAACCTTAAAAGTACGAGACTGGAGTAAAATAGGCACACTAAATAAAATTTCACAAATCGCAAATGGTGACCGTTTCTGTCTTTTACGGCCTAGTATTAGTTTAAATAAGATTACGCAGTTTTAAAGTTAGAAAGAAGGTACTGCATAAAATTATGTTTTTAGTAAACGTTTCTTTGTTAATATGATAGAACAGTGGTATAGAGATCAAAGAGGTACGTATAATTTTTAGCAAGCCGATACTACATTTAATACAAAAATGTCATAGAAGTATATTATAAACGATAAAAAGTTAAAAAAATATAAATAAAGCGTACGTCACACACCCCTCCGTAGTTAGAGTATCGCACGGCTGGTGCAACTGACTAACAAAGCAGCAAGAGCAGTGATATTAATAATTAAACTTGTTTACTGACGACACGTTACTCACAGATGGCTCCCTTTTTACTTCGGATTTGTACCAAAAGGCCCTCCAATTTTATGCAAAATACTAGACAGTTCAAAAACCACACCAAAAATGAAAATTGCGACCATAGCTATTTAACATTTTATATAATATTCATGCTATATGCATTGAACATTAGAATTGTAAGAGTAATGACTTCATTAATAATTAATATCCCTTTTGAAGTTCAAATTGGAGCTAATCAGAACTAAATAAAATTAGTTAAAATTACATTGGCAACATTAATTTCCAACTGGCAATAATCAAAAGCAAATTGACCCTAATCAAAATCATATTGGCATTAGTCAATTTAAAAACGGTAATAAACAAACCAAATTGGAACTAGTTTAATATCATATTGGTGTTAGTCAATTTCAGTTGAAATTAAACAAAATCGGGGAGTCCCAAAGCAAACATCACTCTTAAAGAACGGAGGCAAGTTATTGCAGTTTCTAAGGAAAGCGTTCAGCAACCTAGAGATAGACTTATGTTTATTTTGAAGACTGTTTGTAGAGAACCCGAAAACGCAAGTAGTTTAGAAGTAAAAATAAGGAGAAAGTGGGCCGGAAAATTGCTAGATGTTAAGGCGCAAAATACACCTATCATATACATATTGTTACAGGCCAAATACTCATAAAAGCATTAAGCCTGTAAAGGCAATATGCGCGCACGGCATAGATCAATGGTATGGGTGGGGTTCTTACTTAATGCTGATAAACGCCGCTCGTCACAACTCCAAAACGTCAAAAAGGCGCCACCTGTTAGATACATTTACAGCAAACGTCATGAACTAGATATTGTAATGGCCTCCCTGATAGTTCTCCAAAAATATTTACGCAAAGTTCATCCAAACCCGACTAAAATCTTAAGCCACATATAAAAGCCGCAAAATTGCGTCAATAAAACTAAAATCTCATTAAATGTTTTGATAAACTTCAACGTAAGTTTATTGCCTCGGCCCACCAAAATAGCTGATCGATACGGTTATTAATTATTCAATTTAAAACGAAAAATACGTCACAATAAAACTAAACGAGATCGAAAATTTATAGAATCCTAAAATTTTAATAAATGACGAAATCGGGGTTATAATTCCTAAATTCGAGAAAAAATGCACAGCTTATTCCCAAAGAAATAAAAAAACTGCTTACCTTTTGGAAAATACAGGTAATAGGGTATCGGTAAGTTGATTTTCCTATAAAAATAACTCGCAAAGCTATCGTATGCAAAAACCAGCAGCTCACTGGTCAACGGCCTATTTACATCTATATTTTAAATAACCATAATTATGGAAAATAAACAGTCAACGAAATATCTAAGCACATGAAATGTAACTCTTAAATAAATTTCTACAGTCTGATTTGGAATAATTCCTACAGGATTCCAACAACCCCAAATTTATCTATTTTATATCGTAAATTTTAATTAAACTTAAACCAACAGGCATATTCAGTCACCTAACATGTTATTAAAATCACCAACACATATAAATTCAGAAAAAAACATGTAGTTACCTTCACACAGTACAAATGGTCAATCTAACTTCCTTTTCTTACTCATAACGATACAGGAGGAGATCCTCTCGGTAGGTGATTGATGGAAACCAATAACTTCTTAAGTCTTAAATTTATCTTTACACCAACTTTGGAAAATTGAACTTGACTTTCATAAAAGAAACTACGTTAAAGCGCTCTTGATCGGTAAGTACACACCTATTAAAATGAAACTAAATTTACACGAAATTTCTTAAGCATTACATTTATAGGAGCTTATATCATTTGTTCGAAGTCGGCAGTGTATGCGAAAGCTATCATTTAACAAGGAACTCGTTAAAAGTGATCTGCATAACCAAAATTGCGATAAAGCAGGTCAACAGAGCAAAGGTTCAGTACTTAAAAAAAAATAAAACCAATTACTTCTACGGCCGAAAGTTGCCACTATTGGCAAAATGGAACACAACGATATTATAAGCCGGGGTGTGTTAAAACTTTAAAATATCCCATACAAATGGAGGCAGAAAATATCCCACGGTAATGTTCGATACACCCTCGGTTCGATATAACTTATTCTCTCTTATTACACTAACCCTTTTCGCGTATATTGCAAAACCGCAAACAAAAAAACGTGAGCTCTTGGACCTGACTTCAACATTATTCAGAATTCGCCATCTTCCATTCATCTCCCTTACCTCTTAATTTAACCAACCATACCGAATTATTACTTAAATTTTCAAATACGCGCTAACCCGATCTAAACACGAGAGACGTCGGAAAAATTGAATCATCAAAAAGCGTTTCACAACCGGCGGGCATTATCACTGTAATCGATATCCTATAAACGGAAGATTTCTGGGCGACACCTCATATCTAAAAGTTAAACTCTTTGTTTAAGACCAACAATTTTAACAAAAGAAAAGGCAACAGTTTGACGTATACAATTTCAATTCAAAAGGATGTACCATACATCATAATAATTTTATACTTAATAATTTTACATTACGCAATTTCAAATCCATTTAACAAAATTGATCAAAATTTAAAATAACGAGAATATTTATTTACACAAGAACTATTCAATTCTCCAACAAATTAGTAAAAAGGGTTTCACTAACTATTGATACCAAAACGTAAATCACATTTTAACATTAAATTTCCATTACTAATTGTAACATTTTGAATACTTTTCAAATACGTAAAGGAACAAAATAAAACGTTACAATCACAGAGCTTCCCAAGAATTTACGCGTTATTAAACTTAACCAGATGAACTTAACGCTACATTTCAGAAGTCCGGGACTAATACATGATTTATAATTTCGGAATTAACGCTAAATATTTGATAAAATCACAGCCACATGACGACGAACGAGACGATCTTTAATTTGGTCATATAATGGATTGGTTCAAAAGAAGAAAGCCGTTGCACATAATCACATAACAGGATGAGTAGATATACTAGGCTGGTTCTGGCTCAAGGTCAACCGACGTACACATTCGCTACGTCCAAGTACATGGTTTTTCAAGGTCAAGGCCATCATACACATTGCCTGCATCAAATTATATTCCTCAAGGTCACTAAAGTAACTAGATGTGATAAAGGCACTAGAAAAGTTACAAGATTGGTTTTCAAGGTCATTGACGCTCCCGTACAGATTGTTCCCTTCAAGGTCACGTGGCATGAAATGATTAAAGTTGGTCTCATTGTCTATCTTAAAGTTTATTTGCACGTACGCGCACCCCGCTTCAAGGTGATCGTACACATTACTGCATTGAAGTATATTCCTCAAGATCATCACATTCTCTACATCTAAGTACACGGTTTTTAAAGTCGTTCACATTGCCTACCTATCCTTCAAGGTCATCGTAGACATTACTTGCGTACACGGTCACTTTACCTGTGTCAAGGTTTTCAAAGGACCCACGCTGCCTGTGTATATTCCTCAAGGTATAGGGACTCACATTCCCTACGTAGAATTCAACCGTTTTCAAGGTCATAATTGCCTCCATCAAAGTATATTCCTTAAGGTCATTGAAGTAACCACATTTGAAAAAAGTCACTAGATTAGTTTTCAAGGTCACATACACATTTCAAACATCAAATTTAATATTATTCAAGGTCATCCTTGCACGTGCGCGCGCCCCGCTTCAATTCGAAAGGCCCATGTATATGGTTTTTCAGGGTCATCATACACATTGCCCTCATCAAAGTATATTCCTGAAGGTTATTGAAGTAACTAGGTTTGAAAAAGGCACTAGAAGTTACTAGATTGGTTTTCAAGGTGATGCTCCCGTAGAGATTGTCCGCTTTAAGGTCACGTGGTAGGAAATGGTCACTCTCATTGTCAATGTTCTTAACGTACGTAAGGTTACGTGACCAACCTTCTCGTTTGTCAAAGTCACACACTATTGACGGTGTGTAGGAGGATGTACCAAGAACTCAAGGTCGATTCTAAATCAAATTTTGATTCTTTTCACGGTCACGCAACCCATCAGGAAGTTCATTGGCATCTGTCTCAAGCCCTGAGGTATCATACAGATTGTTGTCTATGCTAAACATGTTTCAATGGCATCAAGTAATTCTTGGAAGTTTACTTTGTAAGGTCACGCCCCCCAGCAAAGTCCACTGACCTCAAGTATTTCCGTTCCCCAAATACATACAGATAGACGTTCCCAAAATAGGTAGCCGTTTTCCAAAAGAGGTAGCCGTTTCCTAAAAACAGGTAGCCGTTTCCTAAAACAGGGGGACCGTTTCCCAAAACAGATAGCTATTTCCCAACACAGGTAACCGTTTCCCCCCATTTCAAGGTCACACGTCTGAGAAAAGGGCAAAGACGATTCATTGTTCTGGTCGAGCCATAATTCCTAAAAATAGATTGTTATCCAGCTATCCCAACCATTTCAGGCTCAATTCTAGGAAATCAATTTTCAAGGTCACATCTTTGATAAAAGAACAAAGGCGATCCATTGTTTTGGCTGAGTCATAATTTCTAAAAATAGATTGTTATCTAGATACCCCCCACCTTTTTCAGGCTCAATTCTGAAAAATCAATTTTCAAGCACAAAGGCGATCCATTGTTCAAGCCGACGCTTTAAGGTCAAGGACATATAGATCGCAGTGTATTGAGATCAGTGGGTTAGTAAGTTGTTAAACATGTAATTAGCAGGGTTAAACCAAAGTACCTATTGCAAACTCTATAAAAATGCATGTGACATAGAGATATCGAAAAAATATAAAGTTATAAATGTGATAGCAATTAATACGAAGTATGGTGAACGTATAGTGTTAGAAACAGAGGAGTTTAAATCTGTTTTACCTCAGCTCTTTTACGAATATTTCAAAGAAGAAGAAAATCGAATTGAGGAATTTAAAACGATGCTAAATACAAAGAATGTATTCATGAGTAGTCTGGGTGCTGTAGGAAGACCCGCAAACTTAACATTTAGTGCTTCCAACCATATGTAAATATCGAAAATAGTGTTTAGTCGTAGTGCAGTTGTGGAAAAGTCATGCAAGCAGCAATGAAACCACTTCTGGAACGATCTGGAGGTTCACTGCCGGATACTTCATACCGCTGTAGTAACAATATGATGATTAAAAAATAAAGACTTTAAGTGTTGTGAATATGATGTTCTTTTTCAAGTTAAAGAGACGTAGATTTCGCCCAGCTACCTCCACCATTTGCTTTAATTTTCAAGGTCACGCCATATTACAATTCAGGGAAATCAAAAAAAATGTTCAAGGTCCCAATCCTGTCCGATCTCATCCGATCTTATCCATAATTTAACCCCGAATGAAACTGATACAGCTACATAAGGAGAGTGCAATCATGGTGTATAATTTTACGGTAAACCTAAAGTGCTGTGAAGAGCAAGTAGATATTAGTTAAAATTATAAATAGATGTCTGACACTTGCATAAAAGGGAAAATTATGCTTCGAATTGTGCAGTTTAATTAAACTACACATGCGTTCTTGTGCATTTAAAATACTGAAATTGTGTTCCAAGCGATTTTGAAAATTGTGCAGATGTTTTGCAAGTACTCATAAGTAGTTAAAAGTTAGGTACGGGGTCACGCTACAGAGACGATGATCGTAATAGTTGATGTACAGGGGTTCAAAAAACTGCAAAACATGTATTTACACCCAATATATAATGGAAAGCAAGCTGCCCATTTTGTGTTCAAACCACCATTTCCGTGGCATGTCTTAGATGTAGAATTTCAACGACAAGCCATCTGGTTAATCAATAATCATCACTGCATCAAATGGGGATCAGGATATACCTCTACACATCTCTTTCCACATATACTTCGTGAACTAATATCGGTAGCAGATAATGTGTACGTTGAATGGCGAGAAAAAACCGATTACATTGGAAAAATATTGAGACAGTCAGTTATAGAAATTGAAGAGCAACCAGCTTTACCTAAAATGAAAACAACTTGTTTCTTTCATACACAAACCACTTGTAATTGTGCTTTGACGAATGTACACTTTTTATACAATAACTATGTAAGACAATGCAGGTATATATTATTTTAAGTGTATTATTTCATATAAAGCTACATCCTCTGATGCAAACTATTTCTATGGTTATACCCCATCCTATCCATCTAAGGAAACAATGTTAAAGAATCAAGTCAAATTTTAGCATTCCTTGGAGGTAAAATTCTGGGAAATGGCAAATAAGCGTTCCTATCACTAAATTCTAGCATTAGAATCAGTTCGTGGAAACAAGAGGGTTGTCTATGCTGAACGTATATCAAGGTTCCTGTATTGGCTAAATATTATGCTTACAGTATCTGGTTGTGTGGTTGGAAATTTTCAAGGTCTCTAAGCGATTTAATTATCAAGACCATATGTGTTAACCTACAGGCTATCCCGATGTTATCCGACCTCATCCGATCGAAATGTAGTCGAGTCAAGGCGTTAAATCAACTATTAAATTAACCTGCAGGACCAATTCTAAACGGGCCATGGAAACAAGAAGAATTATGGTGTTGACATACGTAAAGTGACGGTGTACGCAGGTAATGTCTACGATGACCTTGAAGGGTAAGTAGGCAATGTGAGCGACCTTGAAAACCATGTACTTAGACGTAGAGAATGTGATGATTTTGAGGAATATACTTCGATTCAGGTAATGTGTACGATGACCTTGAAGCGAGGTGCGCGTATGTGCAAATAAATTTTAAGATAGACAATTAGAGCGACTTTAACCATTTTCTGCCACGTGGCCTTGAAGGTAACAATCTGTACGGGAGCGTCAATAACCTTGAAAACCAATCTAGTAACTTTTCTAGTGCCTTTATCACATCTAGTTACTTTAGTGACCTTGAGGAATATATTTTGATGCAGGCAATGTGTATGATGACCTTGACCTTAAAAAACCATGTACTTGGACGTAACGAATGTGTACGCGGGTTGACCTTGAGCAAAAACACTCGCAGAAAAAGTATAGTAGAAAAGTGAGCCAGAACCTGCCTAGTATATCTACTAGGATGCATTAGAACAATGCGACTAATTTATACCGAAATTAAATGGGGTTCTTTCAACCAGTCTGAAGCGAACGAATTTGTGAGACAGTCCTTAAGGGGAGCGCAAAACATTTACCAAACTGCAGTTGCGCTAGTGATTGATAATGCTACATGCCACTATAGTATTGAAGAGGTTTTTGCAGAGGAAGAATTTGACCACTAGACAGTTGTAAGACTAAATCCGTATAGTCCTATGTTCAATCCAATTAAACAAGCATGGTCTGTATTAAAGGCAGGAGTAAAATCTTACATTGCTGAGGAGCTCGACATCAGCTTAACTGGTGCTGATCGGGGTAGTCTGACCCAAACAGAATATCGTATGCAGAGATGAAAAAAGATCGTTCGTCGTAATATTGGCAAGATTAGTGTTGCTAATTATGCATTATTTACTGCACATTTCTCGGATAAAGCAAAACACTAATTTTTAAGAAAAATGTTGATAAGTGCATATTATTTAATGCCAGCTTGATATTGATTAGTGCCAATTTGGTTTTGTTTAATGCCATTTTGAATATGACTTTGATTAAGGTCAATTTACTTTGATTACTTCTAATCTGAAGTTGATGTTGCCAATTTGATTCTGACTAATGTTATTTTGGTTCTGAATAGCGTCAATCTGAGCTTGAAAAGGAATAGAAAATTTAGCCTGTGAAATTATGTTTATAAACTTGGGTTTAATTTGCATTAGTTGTTGCTTATCACAATAAAACATATTTGTAAGTTGTAAAGTAGAAAGTTTACAATGAGTCATCACAAATAGAGCATTCCAGAAAACTCCATTAATCAAGTTTTTGTAATTGGTAAAATTACAAATTATTTTCATTATAAATTATGTTCTATATTAGTAAACACAAACAACAGTCAAACAAATTTCGGCAAACTTAATAAAGGCAATTCATAGCTAGCTTTCCGAAAATATCTGATTAATTATCATCTGCAATATTCGAATGTCAATAATAACTTAATTAAATGTATTATTAGGAAAACAAAGCAATTTTGGCACTTTCATCTGAATTCGTAACGCTCTTATATAAGGGTAAATTATTTGCGAAACGAAATATCTTTGAAAATCCACATTATTGTGCAAACAAAGCAATATAACAGGAACTACTCCCTCTTTCGTATAAAACGGTTATTATTAAATCCAGAGAGAGTTTATACGGCATAAATCAATTCTTTTAATAAAATTCATACTGTGATTTCATAATTGATGCAATTAAAAAAATTTTCTGTCCAAAGTATTTGAGGTTCTTATAAGTAAACAGAAAGAAAATTTTAATTTTAAAATAAGGCCTAACTGTTAGTATTTAAATTATTAATTATACACAAGGGGTTTCGTTAGGAATTCCGGTAAAGGGATGCGGTTTATATGTAATCAATTTTTTTATGCTTAATTAAGTTGGTTTGAAAAATGGTATTCTTTCAGTTATGACGACCTAGTTAGATAATACTAGAATAATTAATACTTGGCGCAGTACAAAAATTTTGTTAACGTACATTAAATTACTTTAAACGCAAATTAAAGTGTTTTGAAACTGAAGTTTATGCAAAATGTTATTTTACGTGTATAATATTTAATTATAAAAGTTACACAGAAGTTTATTATACGGGGTGTATCGGATAAAATGCATATGTGGCCAATAATGCCATTTGTTGCCGTTCACGAGTCTGGCGCCCAACGTGGGGCTTGACTGGAATATTTAGTGATCATTTTTCTTTTTCCTTTGTGCATGATTTTCTCAAAAAAAATGTTTTGTCGAATTTTGTCGTTAATCTAAAATGGAAATCAATCATCTTAAGAGCGACGAATTAGTTTAAGAACTAATGTTTGTAACGTAGCACAGCGGAAAATTGTTCTACATTGCATCGCGTTGTGAATATGGATATACATCCAATACAATATGTTAATGTAAACGTAGAATTAATTACTTGTAAACAATAGTGCAGGCTGGTATGTAAGAATCCACACTCTAGTTCGATTCGTGTGTTAAAATTGACTTGTTGATTTTACATGCGTAACAATATGTTTGGTAGTAAAAACCGCCCTGTTGCCTTTTTTTATCACCTCTTCTTACCTTCTAAATCTAATACTCCTCAATCGATAAGGCAAAAATTTTACATCAACTGGCAGAAATTGGTTCTGAAAACACGGGGTAAATGTCTCACGGTAATGTCAATAGTTCGAGTGCGTCACCCAGCAATCCTGCCACCCGGAGACTAATAATAGTAGTGATATAGGGCCGGTTCTGTCCACAGTATACGAATTTTACAATGAAGGTCAAATCAGTTAGTCCATCGTGCATGTGCGCACTCCCTCGCTAGTCACATAGGGCGGATCCTGATCCACACGAGAAACATATAGGGCCGATCCTAACCCACGCGAGAATTGCAGTAAGTGTGTGAAAGAGGAAGAGAATGCGTACGAATTTTCCAGTACTGCTCTATGGTAATGTAGTAGTAGTGTGGTTGAGTCAAGGTCGAAAGAATCTAAAGTTTGTGTGTATCATATTACAATTCTTAGAAATCTTTTCAAGGTTAGTGGTTTCAAGGATGCCGGTTTATTATAAAAAGCTTCCTTAGGTGTGTGTACGATTCAGTAAACAGAAATGACGAAACCAATACGTGCGATGCGAAGAGAAAAAGTAGTAGTAAGTGAAGACGAGAGAAAGAACAGGCTACAAGAATTATTGAAGAAAATAACAAAATTAAAACTCGATATAGATTGTTTTGAAATGAAAAGAAAAATGATTGGGCTTCGGATTAGTAAGTGAAGCTAGGTGGGGTAGGGGGGAAATAAAAAAAAGTATCGTAACCCATATTCAGTGACCTAGTGCTACAGATAGCTTAAGAAGTGTTGTAGGCGGAAAACTTGTCGGGAAACACAGGTGTCGTAAATGACATAATATCGATCGTAGAACTATATGAAGATGGATACATTAAAAAACCAAACAGTCGTTATCTAAGCAGTATAAATGAGAATGCATTGATGACGATATATCATAACTAAAACGCCCCTTGACAAATTAGGAGGTTCACATGTCCAGTATCAATTCAAGAAATTAACCCCTCAGTTTAAACTGATTGGTGATAATCAACTTGATATCGAGAATAGGAGACTTAGCAATGTTGCCAATCCCATAGATCTTCAAGATGTCATCACTAAGTAATACTATTTATCAACAAGGTTAAGAAAGCTTTCAAAGGAAACTCTAACACTTATCTACATCAACTCAAAGAAATTATGGGCACATTAGTGCTACGTCCAAATTACAACTCGTCAATGAATTGCACAAACCCGCAAGAAAAAATTTTAAACGAAGGCGAACAATAACTAAAGGTTTTGATGACCTTTGGAAAGCAGATTTGGCCGAATTTAACACATATGCCAAACGAAATAAGGGATACAAGTATATATTAGTGGTTATCGACTGTTTTTCAAAATACTTGTGAAATAAAGGATTAACAACAAAAACGGGAATAGAAGTTACCAAGGCCATGCAAATAATCTTCAAAAAGGGTCGAAATCCTGGCAATTTGCAGTCAGATTCAGGAAAAGAATTCTACTTCTACAATCGATATTATGTCATTTGCGACATGTGTTTAACCACACTACTAGTACATTAGCACAGAGCAGTACTGGAAAATTCGTACGCACTCTCTTTCTCTCTCTGCAATTCTCGTGCGGGTTAGGATCGGCTCTACATATTTCTCTTGTGGATTAGGATCGACCCTATATGACTAGCGAGGTAGTGCGTACGTGCACGATGGATTAACTGATTTGACCGTCAATGGAATACTGTGGATCAGAATACTTTAATTCGTAACATTTTCTAGCGCATAATAATCCCAAAGTAGAACTTACAGAGTACGTAGCTGAGAAGATATTGCATAACGCTTTATCTAATAACCGCTTAAATAAGTTCATGGTCACTGCAGGAACGACTACCAGGGGTAATATAGACATTACTGCAGTACTTCAAACTCACAACCAGGAAGAAGCGGATACCATCATGATACTTCATGCAAGTACAATTGGCAAGGATGTTGAGGTTGTTGCTACTCCCCAGAAACACACGTGTTACTTTTGTTGATTCAGCTACACAAACAACATCTGCCTTCGAACATCTCACTGCTCACTGGAAAGGGAAAAGCCTCACGGAAAGGATGGAAAGGGCCACACATTCCATTCCTTCCCCAAGGGGAGAGGGCGGACTGCGCTAGGTTTCCGAGATTCTTCAGCCACAATCATGGATCCCAGCATACATACATACATACATTACGTATATGTGCATGGTGGGATTAAGCATGGGTGTGGTTAGGATAGGATCGGAAGGAACGGAGTTAGGGTTCTTCGGGGGAGAAACTACACGATATCTCGCGGAAAATAGAGATAAATGCAATATGTAAGAAACTTAGGAAAAATCGAACAGAGGCAACTAACTCTTCCTTGACATGTATTCACAAGTAGCGAAGTTATAGTAAGATTCGCAGAAAAAAGGAAGGACTGGTGTTTGAAGGTTTTTCTTGACTGCGACGGAGTAATCCTCAACGTTCTCTCCAGCCTTTGCCATACTAATGAACAGCCGACCAAAGTGACCGTATCTGAGTTGGAAAGATTTGTATTCTTGATATACAAATCATAAATTTACTCAAACGTTAGCGCGCTGCGCTGGTCAATGTATGCAGACAAACAAGCTCTAGCTGAGCGACTTCCACCCATTATAAGGGATCTTTAATTCCCATGATCCAGAGGGCACATTATGTACCGAGACTGCTAATGAAGTCAACTGAGAGTCATCCAGTTCTTCCTTCACCTACCGACCGCGGTTGGATTATGCAACCTGATGGAACTCTCACACCTACCATGAGCTATGACCCACCTGCACCAGAATCAATTCAACAGCTTATCAAGTGTGGGTGCAAGAAAGGGTGTATGTAATCATATTGTAGCGTACATTTTGAAATTGTCGTTCTCAATTGTAAGATTTTTCACACAGAACGTGCACAAATGTTAATGGATGTTGTACCCACATAAGTTAAAATATATCTTAAGATTGGTTTTGTTCCTACAGTACCGAAACATATTTTTTTTATAGAATTATCAAAGTAAATGAAATTTGTTAGACCGATATCTTAATTTAAGGCCACGTTTTTATCTCGTTTGGTAGCCATCTTGGATTGGGGTTGTACATAAACATGAAAAAATGGCAACAAGTCATTTTTTTATCCTAAGGTACTCATTAATAAGCTGTAAAAGTTATTTCAATTTTAACAGGCCAATCGAGCGAAATATACATACCAGCCCGAACTACAAACACTAGCTGAATTAGAGCAAGATCTTGGCAATTTTGATTTAGATAATAAAAAAAAACAAATATTCAAAAATTAACACTAGACTTTTACAAGTCACTGGTAGGTTAAGACGTTTAGTAGTTTAGTAAATAGAAAATCCTAAGCAAGTATCACAACACACCGTTCAACCTAACGTTACCTGCAGTTATTCATTCGACTCGGTCTAATTTGGTGAATAAAAATTTTCCTAGGGATACATTACATGATCTAGAAGGTTTAATAACCAACAACCTGTATCATAAAAGATAAAATATTACCTACATCATCAAATTTAGTTAATACCTTCTCGGAAGCTTACGCGTTAGGACCGAGTATTAACACCATTCCTCCACAAAGGGCATGTGTGCCCAACCTTGATATGAAACTTGTCTAACTAACGCTATTATTTCCTTACATAGACCCTGGCATTTACAGATGGAATATAACGAAGAAGTTGCGGCTGGCTCGTGGTTATTCCTAGTAGTGGGAGTTCCGTGGGGCAGTGGAACCAATTACTAGTTCTCTGCTAAATTGTTGCCGTTCTTTAAGAGGTACTTTAACCGACTGAAATTACTTGATTACGCAACTTTCATTTTGCCGGGGGAATATGAGTACAGGCGTAGGGACAAGATGGAAACAGGTACTCACGGTATTAGCGAGAAAATAGTTTGCTGCATAGCCTTTGTGGAAAATTTATTTCATCGATTGTCTCGGAAACACGCAGAAACTACTAGGTTGGAGATAATAAAGCAAAATTTTATTCTTGTTTATCAATAGTCTAGTATTTCATACTATTTACTCAATTTCTAGTTTAACTCGTATGTGAATTTTGGAAAATTTCTATTTTATTTTTTCCTGGTGTTATTATAAATGCTAGAGCAAAAATACAAACACTTCTTCATGGCAACTTGTTATGGACTTTAACATGGCATAGTCAGTTTTTCAACCGCACGTTCCCTATTTTTATATCCATCAACTTATTTTTTTAAACACGGTCCTGATATTTTGAAAACTGATTTTGAAAGGTTTGTTTATTACAAATTCAGCAATGTGTCGCATTTGATGGTCTGATCGCGTTTTGAACCTTTTATGGACCATCATCGCGAAATTTTTTAATACAGAACTGCATCTTGAAGAAGTTGATCCAGAAAATTTTACTACACACACCATAATAAAGATTCTTAATATTAGAAGTTAATATCAAGAAAAAAAATTGACGTAAAAGGAAAAACTACTAATTCCTTTTGTTTTTAGTGTAAATTAAAGTACGAATTACTTACGTCTTATAGTAGCTGTTCACAAAGTTCTCCATTTATTTACAAACACAAATAACCCTATCTTACAGTTGAATTCAAAACAGTGCGAAGCATTTGAGGCGTAATACTTTCAAATGCTGCGAGAACTAAATTCCGCAATTGATTCTCATTTTCAATATTGTATCGGTACATATAATTTTTGACATATCCCCAGAGAAAAAAGTCAAGAGGTGTTATATCGGTGAATCGCGCTCGAATATGTTCCACGCCACCTTGCTGGAACCCTTGCCGATAAATATTCCTTGACGACTCTGGAATTATGTGCCAGAGCACCGTCTTGTAAAAACCAATAATGTTCAATATCAATATACAAAGAGGTGAATTATTAACAACACGTTCGAAGTTTCTTACAACATTGAGCAACTTTAATAATTGCACTATCATTATGCTTTTATTAAAATAAACCACATTTGTTCCTAAGCCCTCTAGTAATTTACTTCAGCTTGGGGAACCGTTAGGAACTCGGAAAAAGTTAATAGAATTATTTTTGTATAAAATTAGTTATAGAATTTATATACAAAGTATCTTTAATACCAAGGTGGCCACCCTGTATAGTTAATAGGTATCCTACATTGATAAATTAAAAAAAAAACGGTATCAGCCATTTCTTAGAATAGTTATTTGTATCACTAAATCCGCGATTCTCCTCACGCTCGTAAAACTATAGTTTCTGGACGTGTGATACGCATTTTGTTTGTGTTTACGTTAATTTATTAAACTTTTTTTTTGTTACATCATCATATTTTAAGTTACGTTGGCAGCACTGAACATTAAAAGGCTGTAATATGCTTCAGTGGCGCCGAAAAAAAAATTTTAACGTTTTGTCGTCCTCGGTTTGCAACAATGAGTTTCTGGACGATGTTGAGGTTAATATTACGGGACAGAAGCACGAATTCAAGTTTAAAAAAGGCGTAGCTACGAGTTTTAAAGAATGAGTACTTCAAGATCTTATGAAACACGTTTTATTCTATTTTTTTGTAATTTGCCCTTTTTATGCCCGTTTTTACAAACAACATTTTACTTTAGTTGATTTGGGGATTTTTGTGGCGGTTGGTAATGTCTCAATTTTAGAAACGAAACTTTGATCTAATTGCCCTTTGTTTTATCCAAATTCCGTCACAAACACGAAAATGGAAGATAAAATAATCTAGTATACATGCCCCCTTAAATACGCGAAATTTCCAAAAATACGGTCGCGAATTTACTCAGATTAAAGTTTTCCATTGGACTCATCCACATTTTGTAAGAGTGACCTGCATGTCAATTCCGGATTTTTCCACATATTTGCCGGTAATGTTGAAATTACAAAACATTTTTTTAGTACCGTACATCTGAAATGTAGTATAAATTCATGCAATTGAACTTGATAACGCATACATTTTTTGGGAAGCTTTTCGATTGTAACGTTTTATTTATTTATTTTTTTTTTTTGAGAACAAAGTGAAGTTCTGGTTTGTTTATTAACGTTTAGATGGAAGTTTAAAATTAAAATGTGATTTACGTATTGGTATCAATAGTTAGTGAAACCCTTTTTACTCTTGTGGCTGAGCGTTAAGTAGTTTCCTTGTAAATAATAGTTATTTTCCTTATTGTAAGTTTTAGAAATTTTCGTTCGTTGAAAGGGAAATTACGTTTTACAAAATTAAATTTAGTATAAATTATTACTTTGTATGGAGCATCGTTGGTAAATTTAATTCGTAGCCGTCAAACTGTCGTCTTTTCCATTCCATAAGATTTTTTAATTTTAAACAAAGATTTTGGATTTTATATACGTTGTTTTAAGGTTCAATATAGTAAGAGTTTCGTTATCACAGGCATTTCATATTAAAGAGGTACCTTTTCGACAGATGGTGCAATTTTTTTCAATTCATCACGAATTCAATTCGTTTTTGTCACCATTTAAAATTTTAAGTAGCAAATTATCGTGATTGGTTAATTAGAATAGTAGGGAGATGTTATTGAAGATCGCTGCAACTGAAGAAGGTTGAAGGCTGTCTTGTTAAGGACGTCTTAGTGGCAAGGCTCTTGTTTGCGGCTCTGCCGCACACACAAAGATTTGGTTGTTTGGAGGTAGTGAACTATTTTACTCCCTTACCTGGAAGTTAAGTGAAGTATACTGTGGAAGTGTTTCCGTTACTATTGATTTGGGGATATGTGACGAATGCGTTACAAGGAGAAGGCAATTTATTTGTTATAACCATTTGTTATGCTGGTATAGAATAATATGTGCAGAATTTAAGTAAAGACAGACGTTGAAACTAGCTAGTATCACCGCCTATTAATTCATGTAACAGTTGTGTTGACAACTCGATGGTGTTTTACTCATAATCCACATCTTTAGGTTAATGTACTTATTGTGTTTTTTAAATGTAAACCCGTTTATGATACAGCACCTCATAAACGCACATTTTAAGTGTTAAGTGTTTTTTTTAGGAAATTGACTCTATAAATTAATGTCATTATTTTGATGTTTACTTGAAGTAAAGTAATTACGTTCGAAAGATATCATTGATTATTGAATTTTAACGTAACTTTTAAAGGTTGATGAGTGAATGCATTACGTTTTCTTGAATTTGAGCATATGTTATAGCGGATTGATTGATTTACTTTCAAGTGGTTGATATAATTGAAGTTGAAGATCAGCTCATTTTCTTGCCAGTGATATGTTGCGAGTAGTCGCAGTTTTTTTGAAGTATTTTCATAGGAATCAATATGCCATTGTAGACATCACTGATTGGCCTGATTTTTCTTATCAGGTAAGCTAATTTGGTTATTTGTTATACGAAGCCGTGTATTATCCCGATATCTACATTTGTAGTTTTAAGATTCTATACATTTTTGATCGTGTTTGTTTAGTTTTGATATGACGTATTTTTCGTTTTAAATTATATACTTAATTATCGTGTTGATCGGTTATTTTTGGCTATTTCAGCCAATGATTTTAGCACTTAAGTTTATCGAAATATTTAATGAGGTTTAGTTTTATTTTCGGAATTTTTCGGCTTAAGGTATTATTGAAGTTTGGGTGAACTTTGCGTAAATATTTTTGGGTTTTGGTTTTCTGTTAGGCCATTATAAGATCTATTTCATGACGTTTTTCCCTCATAAATGTATTTAATATGTGGCGCCCTTTGACATGTTCACCCGATTTTGACGTTTTTGGAGTTGTGACGAGTGCTCTTGGAGCGTTAAGTAGAACCCAGCCCACACCACTGAGGTATGCTAGGCACAAACTGCCTTTACGGGCTTGATGATCTAATGAGTATTGCTTGTAACACTTTGCCAACCTAAAAATGTTCGTAAAGTGTTCCGTGAATTAATGGCTATAATGACATGGGAAATGATGACGTCGCGTTTCCTAATATGTCTATTAAAGAATCAAAATTAACAAGATATTCCTAAGACCGCCAAGGCAAGGATCATTTCTGACCTTTTTTTTCTTTAATAGTATTAAAATTACATTTTTGTTACTTATGATTATTATCGAAGTTACCATCACCTTTATAAGACCCAAACATGCATTCAAGGGTTTGGTTTAAACAATTGCATTAAAATTTACCCTGCAGATATTTGAAACCTTTTTAAATAACTGAAAGATGTAAAAGAATACCTTCATGTAGGAAAACAGAAGCGAATAGGCGGTCAAAATAAAATTTTGTTTTTGTTTTCATACAAAGTACATACTCATATTTGATGTGTGGAGTTATCTACTGTTGGGCAGCGTTATGCAAACACTGTGAAACAACTTGTATTGCAACGAAACGTATTTAAACCCTACACCTCTTTTCATTTTATATTATTTTCTCGGATAATTTTATCTCAGTTGCTTTTTCTTGTATACATTGGATAAAGAGTTTACCAATGTGTAAAGGTTTAATTTGCATTCCATGTGTATATGAAAAGGGAAAATTTTGCTGAAACGTTGATCCAGTCATAATTTCAATAAAACCTTTTAACGTAGAAATAACACGAGTTAACAATCCAAGATTTACTACATAAATGATTAATTTAAATAATAGCGCACTCTAGCTCATAATTGCAATGAAATAGCACAAGTTCCAGAACGCCGAGATAAATCCCATTGGAATTCTTTCTAGCCTTTTTCCTTTCGTCTAGATGAAAACTCGTAATCGTCAATTGTATAAAAATAAAACAATTGATCCATTTTCATGTATCTTCTACTCACCCTTTTAAGAAAATAAATTTTGAAAGTCATCTTAAATTAATTACGTTCTTAATGATGCACTTGAATAAAACTCGCATTTAGGAAAATCAAAAGCTGCCGTCGGGCTTATAGCAGATGATAAAACAAGTGGAGCATGTTTATGTGTTCTAGGATGAAACAAGCCCCCTTCATACTTAGTCTTCTCCTAAACCAACACAAAAGTCCTTACGGGGCAAATCCAACCTCCGCACCCCCATCGTTTAGATGTAAGCCACTCGAGCATGAACAACGCTAGATCCCGTAGGTATTCACTAAATACTTTCCCGATTTTTCATTACATCTAATCGGAAAAACAATGAAAGACTCAAAAGCTTCCAGTTTTAATTTTCAGTTCACCCTCTAAATGCCTACTGCAATGGTTTTTTGTTGTTATAGGGAAATAATGCGAGATTATTTCATATGTCTAGACAATGTAAAGCCAGTAAATTTATAAGCACGATTTTCACATAAAAAATGCTGCGTTCACTATTTAGAACCACTTCTTGAATTGCAACTAAAAGCAACGCCAATGAACAAGTTTACTTTTATTCACAAAAGCTGCAAGAAGTTAACTCTCAAGTTATCCTTAGTCCCTTTTGTGAGGAAAAACGTACTTTAGTGTTCACCGAACACCAACTGCAAGGTATTAATTTTTTTTTTTTTATTTCTTATGTGCAAACCTTTGTAAACTATCCAACGAAATTACTATAAACCTTGATGCAGACTACTTTCAGAAACAAATATTAGTACTATATTTTTTCTATGGCTGTACGTCTTCTTCAATAAAGTTTCTCACGGCGATTTTTTGTTAAAAAGTTTTCTTTACAGTATCATACGACAATAAGGAGTATTTTGTGGTGATTTGTCACTACTTCCATAGTGTCAACTAGGCCTTAACAGGTAAATTATACTTTTATAACAGTTTTCAGTAATGCAAAGAAGAGTGTCTTTGCTTACATCAGTGCCCGTAACCCTACAATGGGGAGATTTGAAGAGCGGTGTCCAATGGGGTCTAGGTATCTACTAAAGCATAAAAGTTAACTATAAAAAAAGCGTAACACATGTATGTACAGAGTGGCCAACTAAGAATGCGAGGTACTGTATCTGGGAAACTATACATCGTAGAGACTTGCGGAAAAAAAGTTATTACTAAAACGGCCAATACAAAAACCTGGAAAATATTTTCATGTTTCTGAAGTGGCCGCTAGGGGGCGTAACTGCAATCTTGAATCCAAAAAAGTGATGTTTCTGTGAATTCTGCTATATTAACCTAATAAAAAAATAACTGATCCTTGAAGTCGAGGATAATCTGAACTTTTTTATTTGGCACTTTTTGACGTATTTATAAAAATAAAGTGGTGGGGGGTATTCAAAGGTTTCCTTAAATCAGCACCCGTATCTTCGAAACGGCTAATCCGATTTTAACAAACTTGGGCGCCTTGAAAAGAGATTTTCTTGGGCTACAAATGCTAAAATAATTGGAGTTTTGTTAGTTTCACACGTCATCGCTAGAGGACTTTGTTCGACATTCCGACAGAAACGGTTAATTTTCGCAAAAAAATTAAATACATTGGTATGACTTTTTTCATGAACAAGTGGCTAAATGATGCCTAAACAAGCTCCCGAAAACCGCATCTCGATATCTTATTCCTAACCTAAAATATCGGCCAAAGAAAACTTTATACGAAAATACCTTAAATTTTTATTTTTTATTTAACTATATTTTTATGGAATTGCTTCTATTATGCAAGTTGTGGTCCTAAAAAGGACCAATTTAAAGGAGGAAGGTTTTTAATGCCCCCGTAAATGCTGGAAATTCTGACCATCACTCTGTGCATTGCTGAGGCCTCTTATGGGTAGACAAAACCGCAACTTCAAGTTCGGCTCTGAATAGGTTACCTAGAATTTGAGATTTTAAATGTTTGTAAATTTATTCACCAGAATAAAATCACCCTTTTTGAAATTACTACGGGGAAGTAAGCAATGCTAAAAGTTATACGAAGGGCCTATTTTTTGTTTGTTTAAATGCATATTCACTATGGATATATACGAAAAATACAATTAATAGAAGCAGGCAATGGGAACAGATACCTAAACAAATTGTCAATACTTTCGCGTTACTTTGCGCAATTTTTGTGCTTTCAAAATGCGTTTTACGAATAATGAAGCTGTTGATATGGTTGCGGTTTATTTTTAGTGTCTTCAGAATGCCGCGGCTCGATATCCAAATCGGCGTCCTTGCGATGTAAGAGTTTTTCCTCGATTAGTGGCGAGCTTACGAGCCAATGGTATTTTTGGCCTACGTTTCAAAGGCAAAGAATTGGAAGAACACAAGAAAATATTAACCGTGTACTGGGCTATATTGAAGGAAATCCTCATGTTAGCACAAGAGCATTATCCACTGAGTTGGGCATATCACGGACAACGGCTCAAAATATTTTGAAGGACAATAGGTAAGTTCTAATGGCCATCATAATATATAGATATTCGTTCAAACATTTTTTAATTACTTTAAGAATGCACCCATATCATGTCGTTTTGCATCATTCCTTAAAAGAGGAAGATTTTGATCGAAGGTTAGACCATTGCCATCGGATGTTTGGCATGATACAGAGAATTTTTCCGTATTATAAGTGTTTTGTAACTTGTGGTTTCCTATTAGTGGAGTTGATCGGCCTATTTCCACAGTTTATGCCTTTGAGCGCGACGTTTCGGAAGCGGACTCTGCTCCGTCATCAGGCTTAGTCCTGAGAAGGACTGTTTTCGAACTTGAGTCGAATTCATGTTATATCTAATTTTTCTCACTGATCTCTCAGATTCGAACTTGGTACCTTATTACTAGTTCACCTTTACGCTGAGCCACTGAGTAATCCATATATAGTTAGAACTATATATATTAACTTTTTCGTGGTTGCGCAGAAGTTGCGCATGTGCCTGACCTCTTGCGCAGGTGTTGCGCTTTCTTCGCGCATTATTGGAATCCATATGGGTTTCATTTCACATAGCTTATTGGATTTTCTAGTGCGATGAATGTGGCCTTGATTCGAGTTGTATTCTCGTCCTTGCTATCTATGTTACCCATTGGATGCGGTGGTCTTCGTTCCAGACATGTTCAGCGATTCTTGATCTTTCTGTTTCGCCCTTGCGGACGTTGTTCTTGTGTTCCTGAGTTCTCACTTTGAGTGGTCTACTGCTCTCTCCTATGTATGCTCTGCCGCATTCGCATGGTAGGTTGTATACACAGTTCTTGGAATTCTGATCTTCATTGTATGGTTTGGTTTTGGTTAGTATTCCCCTGAGCGTTCTGGTCGATTTGAAGGCAGTGCGTATCTTGTATTTGCTGCAGGATAGGCAGCAAATACAAGATACGCAGTGCCTTCAAATCGGCCAGAACGCTTAGGGGAATACTAACCAAAGCCAAACCACACAATGTAGATCAGAATTTTAAGACTTGTGTATACAACCTGCCATGCGAATGTGGCAGAGCATACATAGGACTCACTCAAAGTGAGAGCTCAGGAACGTAAGAACAACGTCCGCAAGGGCGAAACAGAAAGATCAAGAATCGCCGAAAATGTCTGGAACGAAGACCACCGCATCCAATGGGATAACATACAGATAGTGGCAAAGGACGAGAATACAACTCGTCGGAAACTCAAAAAGAAGCCACATTCATCGCACTAGCAGAAAATCCAATAAGCCAAGCTAGTGTAGAAATGAAACCCATATGGATTCCAATAATGCGCGAAGAGCTTAAGCGCAATACACCTGCGCAAGAGCTTACGGCGCAACATGCGCAATAAACTTCTGTGCAACCACGAAAAAGTTTATATAATATATATATATATATATATATAAGTTCTAACAAATATATATTGGATTACTCAGTGGCTCAGCGGTGAAGGTGTCAGACTAGTAAGTGAAAGGTACCAAGTTCGAATCTGAGAGTAGTCATGTGCTTGAGAAAAAATTAGATATAACATATGAATTCGACTCAAGTGCGAAAACAGTCCTTCTCAGGAGTAAGCCTGATGACGGAAGCAGAGTCCGATTCCGAAACGTCGCGCTCAAAAAGCATAAACTGTGGAAATAGGCCGATCAACTCCACTAATAAGAGAATTTTTATTTCAAATTCTTTGGACCGATGAAGCCACCTTCAATAGTGACGGGAGAGTCAATCTGCACAATATGCATTATTGGTCAGCAGAAAATCCCCATTGGTTGCGCGAAGTTCAGGCCAAGGACGTTGGAGTTTAAGTGTATGGTGTAGCATACTGGGAGGCAGAATTGTTGAGCCATATTTTTTCGAGCAACCACTAAATGGCAATATATTTCTTGACTTTTTGGCAATCAATTACCGTTGTTGTTGGAAGACGTGCCTCTGGAAACAAGGCAAGAATTGTTTTTGCAGTTGGATGGTTGTCCAGCACATTTTGCTATTAATGTGCGCGAGCATAGTAATGCAGTATTTCAACAGCGGTGGATTGGAAGAAAAAGTCTGTTTCCATGGCCTCCGCGATCGCCAGACTTAACTTGCCCCGATTTTTATTTATGGGGGCGCTTAAAGGACATCGTGTTTCGGACTCAACCTACTATCAGAGAACATATGAAAAACAGGATTCGTAACGCAACACGTAACATACCGAGAGCCGAAATTGAAGCTGCAGTTTTGTCTAGTCATGAGAGGCTTCAGCAATGCATAGAGTGTGAAGTCAGCATTTCTAGCATTTACGGGGGTATTAAAAACCTTCCTCCTTTAAATCGGTCCTTTTTAGGTCCACAACTTGCATAATAGAAACAATTCCAGAAAAATATAGTTTAAAAAAAAATTAAAATTTAAGGGATTTTCGTATAAATTCTTCTTTGGCCGATATTTTAGGTTAGGAACAAGATATCGGGATGCGGTTTGCACGAGCTTGTTTAGGCATCATTTAGCTACTTGTTCATGGAAAAAAGTCATACCAACGTATTTAAATTTTTTGCGAAAATTAACCGTTTCTGTCGGAATGTCGAACAAAGCCCTCTAGCGACGACATGTGAAACTAACAAAACTTCAAATATTATAACACTTGTAGCCCAAGAATAACTCATTTCAACGCGCCCAAGTTTATTAAAATCGGGTTAGCCGTTTCGAAGATACAGGTGGTTATTTAAGGAAACCTTTGAATACCTCCACCACATTATTTTTAGACATACGTGCCAAACAAAAAAAGTTTAGATTATCCTCAACTTTAAAGATCAGTTATTTTTTTATTAGGTTAATATAGCAGAATTCACAGAAACATAACTTTTTTAGATTCAAGATTACAGTTACGCCCCCTAGCGGCCATTTCAGAAACTTGAAAATATTTTCCAGGTTATTGTATTGGCCCGTTTTAGTAAAAATGTTTTTTGTGCAAGCCGATGGATAGTTTCCCAGATATAGTACCTCGCATTCTTAGTTGGCCACCCTGTACGACGGAGAATAATTTTTTTTTTATATTTATTTATTTGCATATTTACAATCTACTCATATTAATACAATTGGGTAATAAATAAATTTAATCTCATATAAAACACATGTCATGGTCTAGGATCAAGCCAGTGCCATCTACCTAGGGGGTGAGTATACCAATATAATCGCTTACTGCATCAGGTGAATAGCCACGCTTGAGCTTTCTTGCAGTTGGCTGGTTTGTGATACGCTTTATGAGTGCGTTTTCATGTCCTGGTAAGTTGTGGGTGTATGATTTTGCTTTAGTCGTTGGATTTCGGATGCTGCATATGGGATCTTCAGGTCAGTGTGGATGGTCTCATTGCTTACATATCATGGTGCATCAGTCATTATGTGAAGGGTTTTCGATGGGACCCTTTGGGGTATTTTTGTATGGGATGCTTTGCTCGACACCGTAAGTCCAAATGGGCTTCGTAGAGTAATAACTTATTTGATAGCAATAGCTTCGAACGCCTTCCGATTAACCAATACATTTGTTTACTTTCGGGTCTACTGGTTTTCTCTTATTTTTGATAGGCATACTCCAGTTGAGTTTTGCATCAAGATACATTCCTAGGTATTTGATTTCGGACTTGATTGGAATTGGAATATTGTTGAAAGTAGTTTGAGGGTAATCAAGTCGTCTATTAGTGAAGGTTATTTGAGCTGATTTCTATTTCTATTTACTGTTATTTTCCATTTGCGAGTCCAATCTCGTAATAGGTTTTGGTGATGCTGTAGGCGAGCTGCAGATATTGCGGGCTTGTCGCTGGTTGATAAGATGGCCACGTCGTCAGCAAACATGGCAGTAGAAGTATCCTGTGTGGTTGGCGTATCATATGAACAAATCAGGTAAAGTAACGGTCGCAAAACACTTCCTTGAGGCACTCCTACTTGGCTTTGGTGATAATCTGAGGTTGAGCTATTTATCACGACTTGGAAGGATCTCTCAGCGAGGTAGGATTTTAGAACAAGATAGATCGGACTTGGGAACTGCAATTTTATCTTATAAAGCAAGCCTGTCTGCCAGACCTTGTCGAAAGCTAACATTTGAAGTTACCTTTTTGGTTTCAAGGTTTTCTATTATTTGATTGACGATCCGGTGACATTAGTGTATCGTTGAGTGGGCTTCACGAAAGCCGAACTGATAGGGTGGAATTATCTGGTTGAGATTTACTGTTTCTTTAATTGTTTTCAGTAGTGTTTCAAAAACCTTGGACATTAGGGGTAAAATGCTTATCGGTCTATAGGAATATGGGTGGCTACGTGGTTTCTCAGGCTTTGCAATCATAGTTATCCGAGCATACTTCCATAATACTGGGAAGTAGCTTAACCTCATCATACTGTTAAATATGGTGGGGAGAAGAACCAGTGTTTTCCTTGGAAGATGATGCAAGATTTCTCCTCCTATTACATCACAACTCTTGTAGTATTTGTAAATGTAATTTTCTGAAGGAGTTCTTATGGGGAGAAGGCTTTTATAATCAGCAAAAGCTGTCATGGAGCAGTGATAAAGTCTTGAACTTCTGTGTCGTCACAGTTATCATGTGGTACATTAACTCGTTTGAATCAACCAAGTTTTGCTGTTTTGCAAAGGAAATATCAAAACTCTGTTGTATTTCCATTTCAAGATTAATTGCACAACCAAATTAGAAAGCGTGCAGTAGTCAGCATTTTGTTATCACTAACAGTATACCAGTGACAACCAAAATTTAAGAGTACTACGAGTATTTCATTTCTAAACGTTAGTTTATAAGGCATTTTTAAGTTAATTCAGATTTACTAACATTAGTATTTAGATTTTCTACTTTATAACTTGACTTAAATATTTTTATAATAAACCTTGTTATTGTTTCCAATTTTACATTTATTACATTTACGGTTTACTTGTTTCCATAAAATAAGTTGGCGTCCGAAGTATTTTAACATTTATTTACAGGTTGAAGTTACACCTTTTTTTGTGAAGCGAACATATCTAACTACACACACATTTTCTAGTTAAAGCAAGTCAAATTTTAAGAACATGGCCCGTTTAATCGCTGACTGAGCTGAAGGCACAAAATCTTCTATTTATTATTAGAAGTATAAGTAATATTAGGAGTGAAATTATTAACAACAACCTGCTACACCCAATTTTTATTTTTTATTACACCTGCTATGTTTAGCAATAATCAGACCCCATTTTTGACCTTGAAACTCTAGTAACGCCGCATGACCTTGAGGCGTGGCTACACTGTACAGTGGTCTAGAAATGGGCATAGCTATACTACTGGTATTCGTTTTAGTAACAGAACGGCTAGAATATTCGACGTAGTCGACATTTGAGATAACACAAAGCCTAATCGCGTTACCGTGTACGTGTACGCATCCGTTATTATGCCCGTATGAGTTCCTTGTAAACTACAAATTACAGCTATAACTTATTATAAAGTCAACAAATTGGAAAGGTGCCCACAAAATTTTTCTACTTTTTCTTACAATAATAAAATTTTCTTGGTCCGCTACCTACAATAGGTTTCATAATTACTTTAATTTGCTAAAGGTTTAGAACCACCTTAATTTAGATAAATTTGCATAGAATATGTGATGCAGCAATTTCTTTAATGAGGCACTACTTTGTATAATGTATAACCTAATAGCCACTAGAAAAGTAAGCACATTCATTTTTCACGACTATTGATTTCACCACAAAGCGTGCACTTGGGAGTAGGAAAAACATTATCAACTAATTGACCGTTCATCTTTACAAAATCGTTCACCTAATTACCATTGTGTAAAGTTTAACCTTTACCTTTGGAACATAGATATATATGCGTACTAAAAGTTATGCTTCACTTTACATTAAGAGTTGTCTTACATAAGAAAATTAAAAAAATGAGTAACATCATTAAAATAGTAATGCTAATTACTCCACGACATGGCAGAAGGTCCATCTATAAGTATCAGGATCGTAGTTCTATTCACAGATTCACGTAAAGAAAAAATCTGTATCCTTATTACTTACAGCCGGCTCAAAAATTGCATTCTGGGGATAGTGAGTTGCACTTACAATTCTGATGATGGTTTTTAAATTGCTTAGATACAAATTAAAGAATCACATAAGCAAGTGCACTACAGTATAAATTAGTGGATTGGTCTGTTGGGCAATGACATAATAGGACCACATTTTCTGCTTAGCACATTAAACACAGAGAATCATGCAAATTTTTTGGAAGATATTCCTTTACTGAAACGTCAACCTATTGTATATCAACATGATGGAGCGCCTACTCATCATTCTCAAAATGTTAGACAGATATTAGTTCGGCAATTTCCCGATAAATAGACCGGTGGCGTAGGACCTACTTCTTGATCACCTAGGACCCCGGACTTAAGCCAATATACTTTTGGCTTTAGGGTTACTTGAAAAATGCGGTTTACAGAATCCTACCCAATAATTAAGATGACGTTATTGCTCGTATCTATAGAGATTTAACTCAAATTACAAACAAAACGATAGGTCTTGTTAAAAACAATGTTTTTCGTCAATTGCATGCATGCATATAAGAAAATGGCGAACATTTTGAACACTTACCTTTGTAAATTAAAGTATTTTAATTTTATTATGTATAACTATTTTTACGTGAATATTTGAAAACATGGTTGCAACTTTAGTATGGTCATAATTTCGTAATGGTTATATGGTATAAGTCCGGCGGCTGGAGAATTAATTTTGGGACACCCGGTATAAAATAAGATTTACGAGTTCATGCGCTTTTGTAAATTAAATCATACACCGAAATTTAGGTCACCTCTAGTGAATGTAATAAACATATAATTTGAACCAGTTGAACAATATTTTATCTAATTTGAATATTGTTTTCATCTTAATTTATCCTTATATGGGTGTTCCCGCTCAAACAAATGTTATATTAACCACCGTTTACGTACAATGTAATATAAAGGTAGGTTCAAATAAATTAAAATTGTTTAATTCTTATTGCCATTTGCTATTCTTATGAGGTCTACTTCTTGTTATTTTATTTGAGTAAATAAATAACGCAATGAGATTTAACGTGTAACATACGTAACATGAATGATTTTAATAATTAATATCTGTTCAAATTGATTAAGTAACGCAGCCAGAATTTTTCTTAAGGGAGATCGCATTCATCGGACTCATTATTCCATAGAATAGCACAGAAATAATATTGTGATCGAGTAGAAATTCTAAGGCTTGGAGAGGGAGAAATTCAGTCAGAATTGTTAATTAGTTACTAATATATCACAGAAACTCAACGTTACAGTGCATCTGCATTTCTGCGTTCGTATATTCACAGATGACTACCATAGACATGAGTAACTGCGGCTAATTAACGAAAATCAATGTTAATATACATTTAAGTAACCAAAATAAACCAATTTAACCTACTGTGCCACAAAATTGAAGCGTAATCTTAGATTCAGTGACAAAAAGTTTTTTAACTACCCCTTCAAAGTAATTTCAAAATGGATGCTCATAAACTCATTAAATTGGGATTGAAAATATTTATGAGCGCTAAACGACAATTAGACAGCGTGATTAAACTAATTAAACTCATTGTTATTTCATTATTCATGATGATATGGGAAATGTAAACTAATTTAACCGATGTATATCTTGCATACTCTCATACAAGGTATTTTAGTTATACTCACACAAGTCGAATCTTAAATATGTTTATACTATCCCAAATGCAAATTTTCCTAACACTCCACATTTATATTCATTTATTAATAATAAGCAAACGTTTTCCTTGCTCTTAAACGTGTCAAAACCGATTATTTGCATGACCCGTTTTTTATATTCATCAAATTAACGAAATTTATTACTCACCAGCAACTGTAAGAGTAGCGTTTCGACTTCTAGATTTTCCAAGAGCGTTTATTGCTTCACACCAATAAACTCCGCCATCTGATTCTTTTCTGCTTTGTACAACTTTTAAGAAAAAGAGGTTCCCTGCTGGTAGAAGTACGCGATGTTGTGCAGTTCTGACTATTGATCCATCTTTGTACCATGTTATTGTTGGTTCTGGTTCTCCTGTTGCATGACAGTTTAATGTTGCTGGCTCGTGACGTGCTACTGTTGTATCTACTGGATGTTCAATTATTCTTGGAGGCTGCTGGTTTGTGTAATGATAACCTGAAACAAAAACTACACTTAGAAAAGTGTTATGTAGGAAGGAAGGTCGTATTTTCAAATTAACACTAATTACACTGTTACTCGAATAATAGCAGGCATTAATACATCATTTATTAGGAACTACCAAATATAGGAACCTATTAATTCAGCAATTGATGTAGCTAGTAAAAGGCAATGGAAATAAACTTAATTGAAAAATTATAATAATCACTATAGCCAAATAATGAATGATTAACGGAGTTGAGGGTTCGAAATTACATGTTCGTTTTGATTTTTAATGCTTGAAGTAATAAGAACAACACAGTGAATTGTGGTCACGGTAGACAATAAACTAACTAGACACTTTACACTCAAGGATTGTCATTTTTGTTACATTACCATTGCTCATTACTTATTGTGCTTATTAAATAAATTTTGACCTTAAACGAGTTGTAGTTATGACGTTAAAGTGTAAAAGAAAATGTACACTTTATACAGTAAAGAATATAATTTTATTAATAATTTTTATATACCACAAGTGACATACTTTCAATAATCTTATATATTTATATAACTTTCAAAGTTTATACAGGGTAGAACAAAACTTCAAACAATAGCCGTAACTTTATTATTTGCAAAGTTACAAAAAAATGTTCAATATAAAAGTTTATTATAATGCCAGTTTTCAGTTTTTTAGTTTGTTGATGTCTTCTTTTGTTTTGTTGCTATAGCAACTAACTTGTTTTTTTTTTAAATGGCACCCATACTTTTTTTAGTCATTTGAAATAAGCACATTTTTAAGCTATAAAAAAATATTTAATGTGACTCAGTTGCCATCACTACTATTTAAGGACGTTACACTGCCCCTGTTCGCAAGTGTACAGAAAATTGTTTTATTAATTAAAGATGAATCAGTCTTAAGGGTGTAGGTCAGCAACTAGGTTTCACTAATTTTTTACGTCACAAGCCCCGCCCACCGGGACACCTTGGCAGGCATTTTGTTTTTTGTGCCGTCACCCTCGGGACACCTTTGGTCGCCATTTTTTATATACCCACGTGGGGATCGTATTACCTGAGAGAATAAAAAGATTTAATCTGTTATTAATATTTATTAGGGTTGTTTTTATCAAAGAAGATTGGATAATTGTTATTACATTTATTTTAATCCTATCAACAGATTGTGACCTTTTTACCTATACGAAAAATTTATTTATGCATTAGGGGTTGCATTCTAATAAGGGGTCCTAGTCTTGTAATACGGAAATCTATTCGCGGGATTCGCCCCTGTCATAAAAATTGTATTCTAATAATGGGGAAGAATTAATAGACAAGGCATGTAAAGATGACAAGTATTTTCATAATAAAAAGATTTTATTTAATCTGTTATTAATATTTATTAAGGCCCGTTTTGATTTTTATCAAGAATATAAAAACCTAGTTCTTAAACGATTATATTCTATGCAGTCTTTAATGTTGAAATTTAAGCGCTAGCTCAAATTTTTCAGTATCAGAGATTAGCGTATTGTATTTATGACTATTAATTTTTATCTGAGTTTAAATATCATTCTGATCTAGATAACTGTTTTTTACAATGTGTTTTCGTAATAAGGTTTATTATAAATGATACTGCATAATTGTTATTAAAATTACATTTCTTTTGAGTTCCATTTGAGGGTTGTGGCTTTTACCTGTATACGAATTTGTTACAACAACATGCTTATTTTTACCTTGAGAAAGTCACCTCCAACATTATACATAATTAAAAATGAGTAATTAACTTTTGCTTTATAAAACACGCTTTAACGATTTTCACCTTGAGAACGTTAAATTATGTGTACGAGGTCTAAGCAGAAATAAAATGCATTAAATGGTTACACATTTGCTTTATAGATTGTGCAATAGCAAAATAATGGATTGCTCTAAAACTATTGTTAATAGTTTGTGTATTAGGACAGGCTCAAAAAATGACTTCTTGCTCAAAGGTTATACAGAATGAAGCATTCTACTCTACCCCCATCCACCTGCCTCACTTTTTATGGAGAGATTCGATTCTTCAGGCAGTGGGGATTATGTAAAACATAAGGTGGGGAAAGGAAATATCAGTAACTAAGAAAGAGAACTTGAGATTCTGCTTCATATTGAAGAAAACCCGCATGCTAGTGGTCGTCGGATAGCAGTCACGTTACAATCAACTGTCAATCGGAAAATTAGAAAATATAAGTTTCATCCTTACTACATTGAATTACACCAAGAATTTCGCAATAATGGCTTCGAAAGACGAGGAAACTTTTGCCGGTGGTTTATTGCTCAACTTGAGATCAATCCAAACTTTTTATTTTATATTATGCATTCCGAATAGACTACGTTTGGAAGCAATGGTGCTGTAAATAGTCATAATATGCACTATTATGTATTAGACAATCCATTATGGATCCGACAAATGCAAAACCAAAACCACTGGTCCATAAAAGTTTAATGTGGTATTCTTTACAAAAGCATTATTGGACCTTTAACACTCCCCTTACAGGTTGTATCTATTTTCAATATCTCCAAGAACTGTTGCCTAACATCCTTCACCTGATTACTAATGATGAATGACAGAATGACAGGATGGTGTCCCTCCCAACTACCACCGGGAGGTACGTGAATTTTTAGATGATAGTATCCTTAATAATGGTTTTGTTTTGTTCAGTGGCCCACAAGGTCGTGCCTCCTGCGTTCAGCAGGAGGGACATCTTTTCGAACATATTTCAATAAGAACTAATTAGTAACTGTTAAATTATACAATGAATGTTCGTTTATGTTATACCTGGTTTTTATAATAGCGTAATATATTTTCTGTTGGAATTGATTTGTATCTATGTTAGTGTTTAGTATTAATTGCAACTTTTCGCTGCTGCGAATAGTCACAAGAAAAACCATATTGAATAATACAGAAAGATCAATATAACTCAAAAACAGTAAGGGATAGGTATAGGACATAATTATGCACAATTGTGTGGTTTTTAATTCTCTTTAACATAGCGTAAAAATATACAGGGTGTTCTATTTGAGAAAAGTGACGTTTCGCAGCTTTGAACCCATATTTTGCACACCCCTTGTCTTGCCCTGCTTTTTGGAACATTCCGCATGTTCACCCATAGAGTACCACCTTACTTTACTCTATCGTTGACTCACCGTGTACAAACCAAAACATTCTGTTAAGAATAATCTAAAACTAATTAATAAATTCCAAGCATTAAATTACCATTTCGTAATATACTATTTTGATGAACAGGGTGGCCAACTAAGAATGCGAGGTACTGTATCTGGGAAACTCCATCGTAGAAGCTTGCGCAAAAAAAAGTTATACTAAAACGGCCAATATAAAAAACTGGAAAATATTTTCAAGTTTCTGAAATGGCCGCTAGGGAGCGTAACTGCAATCTTGAATCTAAAAGTGATGTTTCTGTGAATTCTGCTATATTAACGTAATAAAAAAATAATTGATCTGTAAAGTCGAGGATAATCTGAACTTTTTTTGTTTGGCACTTTTTGACGTATGTCTAAAAATAAAGTGGTGGGGGGTATTCAAAGGTTTCCTTAAATAACCCCCTGTATCTTCGAAACGGCTAAGCCGATTTTAACAAACTTAAGCGCGTTGAAATTCTTGGGCTACAAATGTTATAATACTTGAAGTTTTGTTAGTTTCACATGTCGTCGCTAGAGGGCTTTATTCGACATTCCGACAGAAACGGTTAATTTTCGCAAAAAAATTAAATGCATTGGTATGACTTTTTTTCATAAACAAGTAAATAAATAATGCCTAAACAAGCTCGCGAAAACCGCATCTCGATATCTTGCTCCTAACATAAAATATCGGCCAAAGAAAACTTTATACGAAAATCCATTAAATTTTTATTTTTTTTTAACCGATTTAAAGGAGGAAGGTTTTTAATGCCCCCGTAAATGCTCGAAATGCTGACCATCACGCTCTATGCATTGCTGAAGCCTCTCATGACTAGACAAACTGCAGCTTCAATTTCGGGTCTCGGTATGTTACGTATTGCGTTACGAATCCGGTTTTTCATATCTTCTCTAGTAGTAGGTTGAGCCCGAAACAACGATGTCCTTTAAGAGCCCCCATAAATAAAAATCGAGGCAAGTTAAGTCTGGCGATCGCGTAGGCCATGGAAACAGGCTTCCTCTTCCGCTGTTGAAATACTGGATTAATATGCTCTCGCACATTAATAAGCAAAATGTGTTAGGCAAAAACAATTTTTGCCTTGTTTCCAGAGGCATATTGCCATTTAGGGGTTGCTCGAAAAAATATGGCGCAATAATCCTGCCTCCCAGTATGCCACACCATACATTTAAACTCCAACGTTTTTGGCGCTGAACTTCACGCAACCAATGGGGATTTTCTGCAGACCAATAATGCATATTGTGCAGATTGACTCTCCCATCACTACTGAAGGTAGCTTCATCGGTCCAAAGAATTTAAAATAAAAATTCTCTATTTTCGCGTATCATGCCTAACATCCAATGGCAATAATCTAACCTATGGTCCTTCAAAATATTTTGAGCCGTTGTCCGTGATATGCCCAACTCAGTGGATAATGCTCTTGTGCTAACATGAGGATTTCCTTCAATATAGCCCAGTACACAGTTAATATTTTCTTGTGTTCTTCCAATTTTCTTGCCGTTGAAACGTAGGCCTAAAACTACCATTGGCTCGTAAGCTCGCTACTAATCGGGGAAGAACTCTTACATCGCAAAGACGCCGATTTGGATATCGGGCCGCGTAAACTCTTTTAGCTACTGCGGCATTCTGAAGACATTCAAAATAAACCGAAGCATATCAACAGCTTCATTATTCGTAAAACGCATTTTGAAAGCACAAAAATTGCTCAAAGTAACGCGAAAGTATTGACAACTATTGACAATTTGAGGATTATGTATGTTTTGAGGTATCTGTTTCCATTGCCTGCTTCTATTAATTGTATTTTTCGTATATATCCATAGTGAATATGCATTTAAACAAACAAAATATAGGCCTTTCGTATAACTTTTAGCATTGCTTGCCCGTAGCAATTTCAAAAAGGGTGATTTTATTCTGGTGAATGAATTTACAAACATTTCAAATCGCAATTTCTAGGTAACCTATTCAGAGTCGAAATTGAAGCTGCAGTTTTATCTACCCACAGCAGAGGCCACAGTAATGCACAGAGTGATGGTCAGCATTTCGAGCATTTACAGGGGGATTAAAATCCTTCCTCCTTTAAATCGGCCCTTTTTAGGGCCACAACTTACATAATAGAAACAATTCCAGAAAAATATGGTTAAAAAAAAATAAAAATTTAAGGGATTTTCCTATAAAGTTTTCTTTGTCCGATATTTTAGGTTAGGAACAAGATATCGAGATGCGGTTATCGCGAGCTTGTTTAGGCATCATTTAGCTACTTGTTCATAAAAAAAAGTCATACCCATGCATTTAATTTTTTTGCGAAAATTAACCGTTTCTGTAGGAATGTCGAACAAAGCCCTCTAGCGACGACATGTGAAACTAACAAAACTTCATATATTATAACATTTGCAGCCCAAGAATAGCACATTTCAACGCGCCCAAGTTTGTGCTTAGCCGTTTCGAAGAGACAGGGGGTTATTTAAGGAAACCTTTGAATACCCTCCACCATTTTATTCTTAGACATACGTCAAAAAGTGCCAAACAAAAAAAGTTCAGATTATCCTCGACTTCAAAGATCAGTTATTTTATTATTAGGTTAATATAGCACAATTCACAGAAACATCACTTTTTTAGATTCAATGTTGCAGTTACGCCCCCTAGCGGCCATTTCAGAAACTTGAAAATATTTTCCAGGTTTTTGTATTGGCCGTTTTAGTTATAACTTTTTTTTGCGCAAGCTTCTACGATGGATAGTTTCCCAGATACAGTATCTCGCATTCTTAGTTGGCCACCCTGTACATAAAATACCCCCTGAAGAACGTATGTTTACTAAATAATTTCTTACTTTACAATAATGTTGAGTTAGTTATAAGAGTATAGTTAATTCAATTATTTGATCTCTGCGTTAATCAAGATTATTTCACATTCAATAATAAGATTTATCTACAAAAAAATGGTTTACCTATGGGTAGTTCAATTTCACCAATTTTAGCTAGTATCTTTATGGATAATTTAGAAGATCATATGTTTGAATTAAATATGATAAGATTGCATTTTGGTTTCGTTATTCTTCATTATATCATTGATTCTTAAGATTTAAACATAAAAATTAATACACAGAATCAGTTTGATGAGTTCTCCATATTCAGAAAGCCTGCATATACGTATATTAGAATTCGAAACGATTCATGTTATAAATACATTAGTACATAGAGGAATGTCATTACCATTAAAACAAACAAATTTCGATAAAGAAAATCAATTATAAAACATTAGCAAGCAAATAGTTACATTTCAAGTCACTTTGATTAGAAATCAAGAATACAAATTATCTATCAAAAACATTTACCGAAGTAACACAGAACCGACAGAAAATAAATCTATATAAATTGCAAATGTTGGAAAAATATGAGAAAGTGTAGCTGACTTTATATAAGAACAAGAAATACAAAACAGTCCTGAAAACTAATAGCAATCTTCTTAAATGTTTATTTAACGTCAACAATTTTACTTGGGTACTTTTAAATTAAACTGCACTTCGGTAATTCTGTTTATATTGAACAAACACTTAGGGACATTGATATTGGATACACAGAATACATTAGAATGATGTTATTAATATAAATACATAGACAAATCAGATTATGCCAAACACCTAATCGTAAACAATCACCTTATGATTTCACAAAACATTAATTTTTTACATTTTTGTTTTGTCATGGAAGCATGCGAAACTTATAGGCATAAACAGAAAGCACCTTTAATGAACGAACAGGTTGATCTTACTGACTCACCTGTAACAGACATTTTAAATTTGGAATTATAATTTACACAAGTCTACTATTTTATCTTAATGATTGGCTCCATAACCATTTATTATTTTAGTCATATGTTTTCTCTTCTTCATGATACATGTTGTATTGAAATGTGTAGAGCAATAATATACAAAATAAATTGGAAAAATACTGCATTTAAAACATTATTGCTGTTTGTTACTAAATCACTAATCATTTAATAGTAAAACGGAAGGAGGGCAGATTATTAGATTTTTTACGCTCGAAAATGCAATAAAATGAAGGGTTCTAACAGTGCTTGTAAAAGAACAGTAAAATTTTTTAGTAATTCTATTTTTAATGTGCAGTGTTATTAACAGTGCATTAAAACGATCAAAATTTACAACCTGCAGACATATAAGATCCTTCCACTAAAGATTAGATAAAGTTATAGTAATATATGCATAATTTAATTTAGTTAAGTATCCCATCTACGTCCAATAAAACGTCGGTGGCAGCGGCTGCTTCTCCCGCTGGTTCTGAAACGCGACTGTACATCTAATATACGTTTTACCCTCACGAGACACACCAACCACTTGAGATTGCTTACCCGAGAATGTTCCCTATGTTATTAAATTAAATTAATAAATGGTGCTTGTGTTATGCAAGTGCAATTGTTCACACCTATGCGTAATTGTTAACTTTGCATTATAAATTTAAAAGAAAAATGGGACGTAAACAATTTTAAATTAGGAAAGTGTATTTAGTAAACGCGGTATTGTGTACTCTCACGTTTTGAAATTGACCGCTAGGTGTTTGTTTTGGAAGAATGGACGTGCATTGATGTAAAACAAAGACAGCTCTCCCTTTATTTTGTATTGTATGAGCTTTGTGTTGGTATAAATGAGGATTGTTCCTAAAACTTTGAATATAATATAGCCTTCAATAAAGGGCATTAATTAATGCTTTCACTCGCCATTTTGTCCAAACTTGAAATAAGGATGATATATAAAAAATGATTTCGTCTCACTTGCATTGTACGGCATCGATGCCGTCCCAAGTAGTTCAATAACAATAACCCTTAACGTCATAAATAGGTACTGTCATCATAATTATACAGGGTGGCAAAAATTTCACTACGTTGTATCGGCAACTTTGTTATTATAAAAGACACAAAGTTGGTTAAACTGACAATGTTGGTCAGAATTACTGAAGATTTAGAACCCGACAAGAAAATTGACCATTGTTGCCAAGTTTCCGATTTATTTGATAAAAACTGAAAATCGTTAAAATTTTCAATCAACGTTGGCTCGTTAGTTATTAAAAATACAGTAAAATCTTAAAGAGGTTTTTAATAGATAATTTTAAGATTAACTGGATGCACTACTCAAAAAGCTTTTTTGATCACTGCTTTTTGAGTTACAACCCTAACTTACCTTTCTTTTAAATAGCAACCATAAGCGAAAGTTGGCTTATTAACCCAGATATGCCTACTGTCCTTTTGCGAGGACAGCAATTTTCGTGCTCTAACTTGTCTATTTGTAACAAACCAGACAGGATGCAGATGCTTGAGTGGCTCAGTTACACGTATTGCTGCATAGGAATAACATCAGTGTTTCTTTTATTTAAAACTTAGTGTAGTTGTGGACGTTTAAAAAATGTATAAATCAGCACCACTTGATTTGCGATTAACAGGGTAAGTATAAATTTTACATTCTACTTTTAAAAGTTAATGACTATAAGTTTATCTTAAGAAAGGTTAAGTTAAGTCTTTTAATCACTTGAAACGTTTGAAAATTTTTAATTATTGCAAAAACTAGGCTTAAGGATGACTGTCCTTTTTAAAGGACAGTAGGCATACAAGGCATGTTCTATAATATTACTGTTCTATGTAGGGGCCTAACTTTACATGAACTTTTGGAGGAGTTGGAAAACGCGGACGACATTCATAATCTTCCAGATGTGATAGATATAAATATACTGCCACCTGATGACGAAAACATTACTGATGAGGATTCGGGACAAGAAGATAACCCCGACCTAAATAATTTACCAGCATCGCTATTGAAGGCTAATGCAGAAGTAAATACGGTTTGGTCTGAAAGTAACGATTCTGAAGACGATCTCCCATTGGCTACACTAAAAAAGAAAATAGTCATGCCTCAGCTTTTTAAGAAGAAATCCTACCAGTGGAAAGATACGAGCGATGTTTTTCAAAAGGAGGTAGAGTGGCCTAATTTGAGCACAGTTTGTAATGTAAATACTCCTTTGGGTATATTTTGATGATGAAGTTTTCGGAATACTGGTTGAAAATTCAAATTTATATGCATCAAGGAACAATAAGAAGAATATAACAGTGGAAGAAATGAAAAAAATTATCGGTGTTCTTATTTTAAGCGGATATGTTAGCGTACCAAGACGACCTATGTATTGGGAAAATGCGAAAGATACTCAACATAAACTTGTTATCCATGCAATGTCGTGAGATCGCTTCGATTTTATTTTTTCTAACATTCATTGTTGTGATAATGAAGCTTTGGCCAATCCGATCGTTTTGCTAAAATGCGTCCATTTGTAAAGAACCAGCGTCCTTTACGTATGCTTTTTAGAATAAATTATTTGCGGACCATCCTATATGTAAGATTTCAAAAGTTTACGCGATATTGCACAACGAATAATTTATTCATCACCGCTGACGTGTATTTCTAAGAAACCGTAAGTTTTTGCACGTCAGAACGATTACAACCAATCGCATAACGGCATCCCCCGCACGGTAGCCGCGAAGCCGCCCACAGATGCACCTTTATAAACCCGCGACGCGCGTGATAAAGAGAAGATGAATCAAAGTCGATTCAAGTCAAGCCGTTCCAGAAACCAGCAGCCGCAGCCGCCCCGTTCGCTTCGTGGAAGCACCGACCTGTTATTCATCGTCGAAGAGTCCATCGCGATCGGATGATAACGCGCACCACGACGCACCGGGCAACCTAAAGTTTAATCCTGTACTGCTATTGATAGACACGTAAGTTGTAAAGTTATACAATCTGACAATTTACAATCAAACACTACAGACCGTAAATAACTCCGGGCTGAGCCTCCAGGAGTTATAAAAGTACACTAACACCTAGAGTGCCTCGAAGGTTAGATCCCGTCGACACTGCCATACAAAGTACACTAACACCTAGAGTGCCCGAAGGGTAGATCCCGTCGACACTCGGCCATACAAAGTACACTAATACCTAGAGTATCACGCAGGGTAACCCCGACGTAAT
Organism: Vesta saturnalis; assembly: GCA_036346205.1. NCBI lineage: Eukaryota > Metazoa > Arthropoda > Insecta > Coleoptera > Lampyridae > Vesta > Vesta saturnalis. Next base: position 3,670,621 of record JARFJB010000014.1, on the reverse strand, counting down.
ACCTGAGGGTGAAGGGTTGTTACAGGGCTGTAAAGACCTACGACCTTTCTCTTAGTATATCCAGTAAAGACAGGCCGTCGCCTACGTCTTCTGAGCATTACTGAAATCCCGCTCGAAACTCATACATACAGACAAACACGATAACAGTACACGGTGTCTTTAATCGCAGGAGAGTACCTGGTGTATAAATTTGTAGTCCATATAACCATCGTAAACACCTAAGTGCGAGATTGTTTGTAAATAAGTTAGATAGTAAGTAGATTATCCTATATTTACGTAAACCTATTAGAGTAGTTTTAATATCAAGTATTTTGTTCCCTTGATTGTTTATAGATAATTAGACTTAGTATAGAGATCCGTAATTAATTCGGTTAATTAAATAATCTAATTGGTTATAATTAAAGAAAGACCGTCCGAGATCTCGCGTTTGAATACGCGCATTTCGCGTGTATTATTTCGGAGTAGGACATACTGCTTCAGCGCTCCAGAGTTACTAGAGTCTAAACACGATATTGATTTTCTCAATCTCCGCAACGACTCGAGTTCATTGCGCTGGCGCCTCCTACCAACAACGGTATCAAGGATAACGTTCTCGCTACTGTAAATACAGGACCGTAACCTAAATTTTACCTCTTAGGTAAGGATTAGATTAAAAGAATATCTCTGTTCACAGAAGCGACTACGCACAAAGTGACAGGCCGCCCACCAGGAGAACGAGCCGCCAGGACCAGGAACAAGAAGTCCCAATACATTTGTTAATTACTTTTTGTTTACTGTTGATATTATTAAGGTGACAGTGTTAAGCCCATCCAGTACTTAATATGAAGCACACCCCGTTTATAAAATAAACACGATTGAGCAAAGCCGAGGCAAAATAAAACCGCGTTGGGTTACCAAACCAGAAGGGCGCACAATACATATTGCACCTACGAAAAAGGGCGCACAATACACATTAATAGACGCTTTGAATCGAAAATCTCAAGAAAATATGATTCACTCAGAAAACCATTGTGTAGACGAAGCAATAATACCGTACTACGGAAGGCACCCTTGTAAGAAGTTTATACGGGGAAAATGTATCCGTTACGGTTATAAGTTTTGGATTGGTGCTACATCAGCGGGATATGTTGTGTGGATGTAACCGTATCAGGGAGCCAAAAGTGTTATCGATGAGAGGTATCGCGAGTATGGTTTGGGACCCTCCATTGTTTTTCAGTATGCTGCAGTTCTCCAGTCACTGAGAAATTTTCCATATCATATTTTTTTTGATAATTTCTTTACAAGATTCCCCTTCCTCCACATTCTTAGCTTACAGAACATAAGAGGAACGGGTACAATGAGAGAAAATTGAATGATGAAGTGTCCATTGAAATCAAAAGACGAAATGAAGAAAGGAAGTGGTATCTTTGACACCAAGATTGCTTGGTGGAATGACAATAGTGTTGTAAATATTGCATCAAATTATATGTCTGCGTTTCCCATCACGAAGGTATCCAGATATGATAGAAAGAAAAACAAGCGTATTATGTTTGATCAGCCACAAGTTATTTCAGTTTATAACTACAATATGGGAGGCGTAGACAGATGTCATGAGAATATAAGCCTATACCGAATTTCCATAAGAGGAAAAAAATGGTACATTCCAATTTTATTCACCTTATCGATCTTGCAGTCCACAATGCCTGGCAGCTTCATCGTCAACAAAACGGCAAATGGATCAAGTTACCTTTCGAAGACGGATTGCTATTGCAATATTGGAAAATTCTTCACGCAAAACACATAAAAGAAGCCGTCCCTCTAACTTGGAAAATGCGTATAGAAGATATGACCGTATGGATCATTTTATTGGACCACAAGAAAAACAAACTCGTTGTAGGTTTGTCACAAGATGAAAACTAATGTCAAAATGTGACGTGGCACTTCATGTTGACTGTTTTAAGCTACATACGATTTAAAAATACAAATTGTATATGCTCAGTTTTAAAAGTTTGTATACATTTGCCTGCTGTCCTTTAAAAAGGACACCTCATTGTGCAGTTATTGTATGTAATAAATTTTTTTTGCAATTTTTTTGTGGTTATTTAAACTTAGAATAGTAGAAATTAACTCAATAAACAGCAGTTTTCAAAAGTTTAAATTTCAGGCATATCTGGGTTAAATTCCTTATTTTTTCTGATTTCAACGATATGAAGATTTATGTATCTAATTTTAATAGTAATCCGTAAAACTTCAAAAATTAAAAAAAAATCATTTAATTAAATGGCTATGATAACGCATTGTCAAATATCATTAAGTCAAATGTCAAATTTATCAATCTTAATAAGTTTGTTTTGCTTTGGCAATTACTGTAGAATTGCGTTTAGAAGAGTTTCTAAAGTGTATTCCACTGAAGAAAGAAACGATATGTTGTTTTGCTACTATTCATGCGAACGTGATGCAGACAGAGCTTCCGAGTTATACTTTCTAACTTATATGGAACGACGTCATCCTAATAACCGTATTTTTGGTAAAATGGAAGAAAATTAAAAAATGTATGGATGCTTTACCAAAGCAAAGGATGCGCCAAAAAGTTAGCGTTGAAACTGAAACCCATCTTTTGGCATATTCAGATTTTAAACCAACTGCGTCTATTAAGGAAATAGGTATGGAGTGTGGTGTTTGTAAAGAAAAATCAAGATTAATTTTAAAGAAATATGGACGAAAGCCATATCGCCACCACGTAGCATATGCTTTATATACAACTGATTTACAGAGAAGACTAAAATATGCTAATTGGTTTATTTGAAATTTTTCGTATAAAATCCTTTTCACCGATGAAGCAAAATTCACGAACAATGGAATTTTTAATTGAAAAACCACGTGTTTTGGTCTGCAGAAAATCCACATCTCACAGTAGAAAGGCAGGATGAACAAGTGTTTTCTGTAAATGTTTGGTGTGGGATTCTTGGTACAAAATTCTTGGGACCTTATTTCTACAACGAAAATTTGAACGCAGAAGTCTACGAAAGATTTTTAATTACCAATTTGGAAAAAATTCTGGATAATGTACTTTTTAGTACAATTCGCAATCCGCAATATTTTGAGCAAGACGGAGCTCCAGCACATAACTCAATTAGAGTTATGAATTACTTGAATGGAAGATTTCCATATACACTGCAACACGTGGTACAATTTTTTGGCCCCCGAGATTACCGGATCTTTGTGGGGAACAATAAAAGGCAAGATGTACAAGGAAAACCAACTGATATAAATAATTTAAAAGAAAAGATTTCTATTGTTAATAATTCAGTAAAAAAGCCACGCTATGAAAAGTTTAAAATAACATGATTAAACGTTGTCAACTTTGCGTACAACGTAACGGCGGTCACTTTGAAACTTTGTTTTGATCATGAATTGTGTTAAAATTAAACATTAATAAATGTAGAATTACTTTAAAATTAGAATTTTTCCCGCCGTTCTTGTTTTATTTTTAACGATTTTCAACTGTTTTATCGTGGCCATAACGATGTATTTAATTAAATGATATAGATATACAAAACTTTATATCGTTGAAATCAGAAATTTAATAAACTAACTTTCGCTTATGGTTACTATTTAAAAAAAAAGTAAGTTAGGGTTGTAACTCAAAAAGTAGTGATTAAAAATTTTTTGAGTAGTGCATCTAATAAATTTTAGTTTTATCTATTAAACGCCTCTTTAAGATTTTACTGTATTTTTAATAACTAACGAGCCAACGTTTATTGAAAATTTTAACGATTTTCAGTTTTTCTCAAACAAATGGGAAACTTGGCAACGATGGTCAATTTTTTTGCCGGGTTCTAAATCTTCATGTAATTCTGCCCAATTTTCCTAATTTAACTAACTTTGTATCTCTTATAATAAAAAAGTTATCCATACAACGTAGTGAGATTTTTCCCACCCTGTATAACAAAAAAAGAGATAAAGAACACATTCGTAACATTCTGATAGCAAATCTTTAATTATTCGGAAACGTGTGCTGGAAACTTTATAATGCCTTTGTTATTTTGCAATTAGTTTAAACACAACTTAGTTTACATGCAACAACTTCATAACTTACACATCTTCATTACCATTGCAATCGATGATTCAGTTATTTTCTCCCTAATAAATAATTCTATCTAAGGTATGGTTATTAAGGTACATAACATTATATATTAAAACAAACTTGGCAACATCGCTTTTACCTGTAGAAAATCTTATATTGATAAACAACAAAATATGCTTTAACAATGGCCGGATAATAATAGTCTGATTTCTTTGTCTAATTACATTTTCTTCTTTTCCTGTATGGGTCTGACGCTATCATAAGCTTGGTGGAAAAAATAAAAAATTTAAGTAAAATATAGTGTTATGAATATAAATCATATTTGAATCCACACCTGTGGTGTACCTCAGTTTTACCGATCATGGTTTTAACCTATAGGTTTGTATAAATATACCGGGTGGGCAAATAAACGAGGTGAACGGCTGTATCTCAGGACCTGTAAATCTTACAACAATGGGAAAAATTTTTTTATTATAAATGTAAGCATGAGAAAAATGCTGGAAATTATTTTGAAGTTCCGTATTTCACCGATAGGGAGTGCAATTAAAAACTAAATAATAAAATTTTAAATTTCTTCCAAAACTCGTATATATGCTTGCATCGTTAGAAAGTCTAGCCAATTCTACATAATTTTGGTTTAAGGTTCATTAGCGTAATGCCCATAAAAAGCGTGGGGGAAAACTTTGAAAGTCTAATCAGTCAAATTCTAAACCACTTATTTAATTTTAGTAAAATAAAGCTCGTTTGGAAGAAAAATATAGGTATTTTAAATTGCTATTCCCATTGTTACACAATAGTCCCTAATAAAAGTGCTAGAGGGCACAATTTGTTATATCAGTTTTTTTCATTTTACTCCAAAAAATTTAAATCACACGGTATATTTTTGACATCATATTCGAAAAGTAGAATAAATTTTCAAGAAAGACGTAAAGACCGCAAGTTGATATCTTTGTTCGTTTTAAAGTTATAGCAAAATCAATATTAATTGGCGAAGTTTGGTTTTGCTGAGCCGAATTGGATAAATGTTGGCCTCATATCAAAGTGATAGTTGTTAATCGAATTAAGGACCAACAGTGATTTTAATATCTATCATCACCGTCACTAGGTGGCGCTAAGAATACAAAGATAAGGTTTCTACGCTTTTTCTTTAAAATTTTAATTGCAATAGGTATTTATTATATCAAAATCAAAAAGTAAATTAAATTTGCTATAAAATGATACAAGATTTATTTTAATATTGTTGTTAGTTTTAGAGTTTAAGGTTAAGTTGAGTTAAGGCTTAATTTTAACGTTGTAAAGTTCAAATAAAACCAAAAATCCGATTTTAAACCCAAATATATTAGATATTTAATGCCTCGATAAATGTTCAAACTGCCTTCCAAACAGTCCTCCAATCGGGTGTATAAAACTGCTGATTGGATTTCCGCTTATTAATCACTTACCTTAAACTTTGTATCTTCCTTAAACTAATGTTATTAATTATTAATAATAGACGTAGTTTAATTCTTGTCAATTTGGTTTGCCAATATTTTTTACAAGTGAAAGTGAAAGTGTCCATTTCTAGTGCTTTCAAAATGTAGTAAAAGCTTGTAATGAGCCAAAGATTAGTAAGATGAATACATTTTTATTATGTTAAAATTATGCTGATAATAATTTCAGAATCCAGATGCGTTAACAAACGTGACGTTTGCGTACGCACCAGCCCCTTCTCTATATGTGCAAAAGTCTAATTTGCCAAAACCCCACTTCTGTACGAAGTATAAAAGCGAAAGTTCTACTATAATTCGACAACCGAGCTGGTAGAGTCGGGAGGTTTACTCATACACATGAATCGGCATAGTCACTGCGTACATGCACACATGTGCGGTTACTTAGGCGAATGCTGGGGTAGTATTTTCCCCCTCAGAACCCTAACTCCGTTCCTTACGATCCTATGCTGAGCACGCCCATCCTTAATCCTACATGCATATATACGTAATGTATGTATGCTGGGAATCCATGATTGTGGCTGAAAGAGCTGGGAAAGCTCAAACAGCCCGCCCTCGCCCTTGGGGAGGGAATGAAATATGTGACTTCCTATAATTCGACACTTTACCTGCAGAATACTTCTCTGTAAGCATTTCTCTGTAGTATTACTACACCAGCGTTCCTGAATTTCCTTTAAGGTTTCTCTTTAGTCGATAAAATGGAAATTATAAAATTCTAAACCGCGCTCTTAAAGCAATTTTCTGTAGAAATTGAACTTATTGTTCCAGTGTTTCAATATTCCATAGTACAACTTTTTAAAATTATAAACCCCAATAGTTGAAATATCTGTCGATTTCTGTCACCGAAATCCTTTTAAAAAAATTAATCGAACATAAAAGAGGAACTAGCAACGTGTACTGAGAGCGGGCTATTTGCTGAGTAACACCAGCGGTAACCTAAGCTTATTATCGAGCTCTTTGGCGAGAAAACGGGCTTAAAGCCACGTCTGAGGAGTTCAACTGTTGCAAATACCTCTGATACTCTAGATTAAAACCAGATCGCACCCATTCTGAACATTTACAGTTGATCGCATTGACTGTAAATATCTAGAACCAAGAACCTTACTTTTAGTCAGTTCAGGCGTCCTTGACTATAAAAGATAACATAAATTAAACCCTCTGTATATATTTATATCCTGCCCTCATTAAGAACCGCCTGTACAATTAAACAAGAATTCCAAGACACTCGGTTTATACAAATAAAGTGAAAGTTAAATCAGAATTGAATTAAACAAGGTTAGCTTTGTAATAAAACTAATACGTTTCCAATAAGTAAATGATTTATTTACATAAACACGTCTAAACGTAAATAAAACGTAACAACTTAAACCATCCCGATTCAACACATAGCAAAGTATTCCCTGTATTACCGAAACTTACCATTTATATAAATTCAATTGAAATAGTTTATTGACATCAATTGATCACATCTGTTTGCATATTTTACTTATTTATTTAGTAAAACGCAAATAAATTGAGTTCTAAATATCTCAGTATTCAATCAACCGTTTCGAACCTGTACTTACAATTTAAGTTTAAGTAATAATTTAGTTTTATTTTCCCATTAGGGATTGTCGCATTGGTACTCAATGTTAAGAAAGACTTGTTGGTATTAATTAAAAAATCTGTCTTCACCAATTTTATTTTTATTGAAGGACCAGGTTACAGACAGAGACTTCCTTCGATAGTATAGGTCGCTAGTTAAATTGTCTTTCATTAGTTGATTAATATTGGTTTAATTAATTATTACACAAAAAAGAATCTTTTTATGTCTTTTTCATATATTTTTTTTATTCAACTTAACTTTATTTTTTATTAGCAACAACATTCATTTTTTCTACAGCCTTATTTCTATTTTAAAATATATTATTCTATTTTTAACATACTCCTGAGGGCAAACAAGAAAATCTTTAGTAAGTTAACATTTATTTCAGAAGTGTGTTAAAATCACATGATGTTATATTAAACTAATTTTACAGTTGCTATTACTAAGTATACCTTTTTTGAACAGCCGATTAACAAAATGGAACATAAAAACAAATAATTAAGCAATAGTAATTTCGAACGTAATCAAACTAATCTGTATTTTCATCATTAAATGGCAATACAGCAATTTTTGTGACACTGCGTAAAAAATTACCAAAAGCAGTCTTTACTTCTACAACTCTAACCTTGTCGTCTTTTTCCTGGACATATTTTTAACAATTCTGGCTAATGGCCATTTTGAGATGGTAAATTTTCATTTTAACAATACAAGCATACCTTTTTTAAATTAGAATGATTTTGTACCACTTAAACCTGTTTTGAAGTTGATTTAAGTAATCTTTGTGCCAAGCCTTCCAAAATTTTGTTGTACTTGAGTACATATACAAGATTTTAATCTATTTGAGGGTAACATGGTTATATCACTTTCTGGAATATAATTTACATTATCACCCAATAAAAATGACCCAGTTAAATAACTAAGATCGTTGACATCTTGTGATAGTGGAGTAATTGGACGGAATTTAAAATACCTTCTACTTGAATAATTATTGTATTAAATTCCTCATATGTTAATTTTTTCTCCAATAACACGTTTAAGGTGGTATTTAGAACTTTTACCCTGATTCCATAGCCCTCCAAATACTGGAGAATAACTTGAATAAACTTAAACTTAATACCTTCTGGAGAAAACGTATTTTGTATTATATCGCGATTTTCCTTATGGTAGATTTCAAAATTTTTATTAAGTTCGCGGTGTGCTCCTTGAAAGTGGACATGTTATCGCAGTATAAAACAACCGGTCTTCCTCTTCGCAAATAAATCTTTTAGACACGTTATAAATGTTTTAGTTGTTAAATCAGAACAAAGTTCTAAATGAACTGCTTTAGTTGTGAAGCATACAAAAAGGCAAACGTAGGCTTTCGTTTCTACGCTTTTCCTTAAATGTGAGTGTTTTACAGAAAATGGGCCAAAAAAATCCATTCCTGTCTTTAAAAATGGTTTTGAAGCATTAACACGATCGTACGGCAACGATCCCATGAGTTGTTCAGAACATTTCGCTTTTAGTTTAAAACATGTTACGCATTTATGAATAATCTTCTTAATTTGACTAGACCCACTAATCAACCAGTAAGACCTATTTAAACTTGCAAGGACGTGTTTTTGACCTGCATGTAATAAACGTATATGTTCGTATCTAATTATTAAATCTGTAATGAGGCTATTCTTTGGTAAAATTATTGGAAATTTTTGTGAAAAACTTATTTCTTGGGCATTTTGTAATCTGCCAGTAACCCTTAAGATATTTTTGTTATCTAAAACGGATGCAGATATTTTAAATTAGAAGTTATAGGCACATTATTCTTTAAGTTTCCAATTTCTTGCTGAAATTTACTAGACTGTTCAACACGAATAATGATCATTAATGCATTTTAAGTTCATTAGGGTCTAAAGGTCAACATTTCTTGAGAGGGTTTTTGCAGTTATGCAAAATCGAATTAAAAGCAATTATACGTTGCAATTTTAACAAATTTGAAATTTTCTTAAAATGTTTAATGGTTCAATTTGCAGATTTATTAAAACATTAACTTTACATTCTGGTATTATTTCTGGAAAATAAATTTCTTCACTACAATGTGATTCAATATTTTTGTCCAATAAAAATTTTGGACCATTCCACCACAAATCATTTGTAACGATTAAGTGAGGTTTTATTCCTCGTGAAATCAAATCACTTGGGTTTAAATGAGTTTCAATATAATTCCATTTAAATGGTCTACTTAACTCAAGAATCTTTGAAACCCTATTAGCTACATAAGTGTTCAACTTAAATATAGACGATTTAAGCCAACATAAAACTACCTTTGAATCTGTAAATAAGAAAATATTTAAAGTATATGTTGAGAATAATGAAACAATTTTTTTCATTAGCTTTGATAGGAGCAAAGCACTGTTTAGTTCAGCTCTTGGAATTGTAAGTTTTTCATTTAAAGGGGAAATTCTGGATTTTGAGCAAATTAATTTAATTGAAACTTTACCATTATAAGTAGTTACTTTAGAATAAATGGAGCAACCATACGCAATGTTAGAGGCATCACAAAACCCAAACAATTCTATGGATTTTGTAACGCTAAAATTAAAATCACGCTTAATCTCAATAGGTGGCAATTTATTTAGACTTTTAACAAATTCTACCCACATTTCATTTAGCTCAGATGGCAATTTTTCGTCCCACGAAATTTTAGCTATCCATATTTTCTGCATAATTACCTTTGCTCTAGTTATAACAGGACCCAAAAACCCCATAGGATCAAAAATTTTTGCAATAAAACTAAGAACCTTGCGTTTTGTAAAAAATTCGTTCATATTAACATTTGTAGGGCACTTTATTATGTAAGAATCCTTCAAGACATCGTAAGTTAATCCCAAGGTTTTTATGTAATTTTCATTTTCACGTTGTAAATTAATTTCCTCAAAGTATCTGCTTTCGTTGGGAATATTTACTAAAAGTGAATCATGGTTTGAAATCCATTTGTGCAATTGAAAATTACCTAGTCTAAGCAATTCTATTAGTTGTGACTGAAGCAGTTTAGCTTCATCTAAATTGTTAGAACCACAAAGAATGTCATCGACATAAGAATTATTTATTATAGCATTTGAGGCTAATGGATATTGGCTTTCATATATTTTAGCTAACTCAATTAAACATCTCACTGCTATATAAGCTGATGATTTTAAACCCCAAGTAACTGTTTGAAGTTGTAAACATTGCAATTCACTATCCTTGTCCTCTCTCCAAAGGATATTCTGTAAACATTTTTGTTTATCATTAATAAGGATTTTTCTATACATTTGTTTAATGTCAGTTATCATTACGTACTTGTACATTCTGAACGATATTAAAATGTCAAAAAGGTCTTTTTGGATAACTGGACCGTTTAGTAATACGTCATTTAAAGATCGCTTAAGATCTGTTTTTAACCCACCATCAAAAACTACTCGTATTTTTGTTGTCCTTTTATCATTTTGATAACTGGATGATGAGCTAAAAAATAAGCACTAGAATCCAATCTGTGTTTATATATATTGAAATCAACAATTTTTGCATCACCTGATTCTAAGTAGTCATTTATAAATTTTTTGTATTCTAAAAAAAGTAATTCATCTTGATGCAACCGTTTTTCCAATAAAAAAAATCTATTGGACGCCTTTAAATATGAATTACCAAGGTGAATTTTAGTAATGTCTTGTTTTAGCGGAAGATCTACTTGAAAACGATTATTCACAAGAATTAAAGATTTATTAAATACTTCTTCACAATAATCATTTTCTGATGTTCGCTCATAAAATAATTCTGGAACCTTTTCAGTTTGCCAAAAATTACTCATTAGTTTTTCTAATTTATAGGTACTGTTACAGGAAGAAACCATTGAAGAAAATGAAAAATTGATGAAGTTTCTTTATTGCTATTCAAATCCTGTATATTACCTATTACTACATAACCAAACTTAGTGTTTATTAATTTACCTTCACTATTTGGTATTTGTAGAAAACCTGTTTGCATTACAGATGCAAAATTTCAGCACCAACAGTATTGAAATTTTATCAGGTATGTTAAAATTTGGATCGCCTAATGGCAATTTGTCAGGCAATTTTATATCTTGCTTGTTAAAATAAAATGTCGGTAGCTTATTAGTAATTGTAGGAATAATTACAAGTAACATTAATGCTAAAATTCATAACACAAGAAAACAATTTCACTTTAACAGACGAATTGGACGTAGTTTTAATTTTACCAATTCCAACAATATTTACATCATTTTGAAAGCATCAATATGTAACCTTTCATACAATTCTTTAGTGATAAATGATGTTTGTGACGCTGAGTCTAGTAAAGCGTTTACTATAAAAGGCATACCTTTAGAATTATAAATTTTAATTTTAACTACTGGTAATAATACGTTTTTTGTTGTATTCGTTGTGTGAAGAGTTGTTTGTTCATTGAAAGATTCTTCATGTGTAGTGAATGGTGTACTTGGGTCATTATCATGTAGTAAATTGTTATGTGCTTCAGAACAGTACTTACATTTATAATTATTAGTAAATTTGCATTCATGTATGCTATGAGTTTTTAAACATAATGTACATAGTGCATTATTTTTAACAAAATTAATTCTCTCTTTTACTTTTAATAATTTGAATTTTCTACATTGAAAAATTTGATGACCACCTTTAGAACAAAAACTACAGTTATTATTATTATTAGTAGTAATATTTGTCACGAATTTTCTTTTGTTTTCATTAAAGTTACTGTCAATTGAATTTAAAATATTTGACGCTTCAAAAGCTACAGCTCTGTCCTCAATGAATTTTAAAACCTTATCCATTGAAGGTATTTCTAGAACATTTCTCCAATTGAAATGCTTGCCTTGTATTATTATCCAATTTCCTTAAAAATATGTGAGCTAATATGACACTCCACTCAGAAACAGGTTGGTTTAAGTTTTCAAGTGCACCGATTAATTGTTTAGCGTGTTTAATAAAATCTCTTAATTGTTGTGAACTACCTTTTGTAACTGCAGGCAAATCAATTAAGGAATAAATGTATTGAGCAGTAAGAATTGAATCGTCATCGAAACGTTCATTTAACATTCTTAAAGCTTTATCATAGCTATCATCAATTAAAGGAAGTTTATCTATTAATGTTCTTGCATCTCCTTTGAGATATTTTAATAAATAAAATAATTTTTGCACCTTTGATAACTTTATATTTTTATCAATGATTGCCGTAAATAAGGATATAAACGCTTTAAATTCTGTTATGTTATTCCCCGAAAAAGTAGGTATTTCTAAATTAGGAAGTTTGACTGAAGGATTTAAATCACAAATATTTACGTTAGAACTATTTGCTCCTTCATTTGACATATCACCTAAGGAGGAATTGACTTGCTTTTTGTTAAACCTATTTACAAACTCATTGATTTTTACAAGAGTGTCACAATAAATATTTAAAATTTCATCGTAATTATCTTCATCAGTTTCATTACGTGCACAAATGTCATAATTGACATCTTGATAACTCTTAAATTCAGAAATTAGTAATTCTTTTCGAACAATTAATGGTTCTATACTACTGATTTCTTCATCTGAAGAAATAAAATTGTTTACAAATTGTTCAAAGCTTAAAATATTATTTCTAATTATTTTTCTAGTTGCTTTGAGTTTCTTTAAATCTTTCATTTTAAATTGATTAACAATACAGAAACTCAAAACAAATTTACAAGGTTACTGCTAGGTACTTATATGAAAAAATTACCACTTCGTTCCGTTTATTCTTTTGTACCTTCGTATTCTTAGTTTAATGGAATAATGTCCTTTGGATTTCCTCTTGATCTAATTTTTTCTTGTTTTAATTTAGTGGAATGATTTTAGATTGCTTCTTGTTAGAATTTATTTGGCTTTAAAAAATTCCAAAACCATCCTCTTCAATTTATTTTCTTGTTTTATTGCTTCAGATTTAACTTATTTTAAATTATACTTTGTAAGTAATCTGGGAGCAAATAATTAGAACCTTCGTATTTTCAGAATTTGACTTAACGTGTATTATTTGACAAATGTCAGTTACACATACTTTGATTCTGAAAAATTAAACATTCTATTTTCTTTGATCCGGTTCGAACGTACCAAATTTTATGTTAAGAAAGACTTGTTGGTATTAATTAAAAAATCTGTCTTCACCAATTTTATTTTTATTGAAGGACCAGGTTACAGACAGAGACTTCCTTCGATAGTATAGGTCGCTAGTTAAATTGTCTTTCATTAGTTGATTAATATTGGTTTAATTAATTATTACACAAAAAAGAATCTTTTTATGTCTTTTTCATATATTTTTTTTATTCAACTTAACTTTATTTTTTATTAGCAACAACATTCATTTTTTTCTACAGCCTTATTTCTATTTTAAAATATATTATTCTATTTTTTAACACTCAAGGCCATTTAGATTACTCTGACATTGACTAGTTTTAAAAGAACATTAATATTCTATTACGATTACACTATAACCCATCCAGACCGAATTATTAGAAAGTAATTAACATTGAATTAGGTGATTTTTGTTTGTACACAATATAAAAAAAACTGATGAAGGCTAGCTTTTACACGATCAACGTGAAAATCATTTTTTTTGCATGTTATCGTCGTTTTTTTATTTTGAATGTAAATTTATAAGTACAATATAAATGCTAAATATGAGTTGCAGTAATCAGGTTTTGTGTATTACTTTCTAAATTAGTTAACAAGGAAAGCAATAGCCAGTTTATATCCAGCCATTCATAGGTAGAAAACGTGTTTAGTGAGCTGTATAAAAATATTTTAGTTCAACATATGGTTATTATTAGTTGAAAAAAAAACATCTGAAGGTATGCGTATTATTTTTTAATATATATGTTTTACTTGCTATTGCTAACAAAAATGTCGATAAAGATTTTTAAAAATGTATTATTACTCTTATAGAATGACCTCATAAAATCAGATCTACAATAGCTGGTACGTATTCGTGGATTTTAAACTTGTAGTTATTGTTAATTCGTGTATAATAATAAACCATTATAACCTTTTGCCTTTTATTTCCATTATATCAATTTGATATTCTTAAAAACATGTTAATTTAACTTAACTCTATGTTATATATAAGTAATTATTACTTTCCAGTCCTTTTAATCAGGTTTTTATAACTGTTAATGAACACATGTGTATGTGTGTATGTAATTGAACATGCAAATAAATCAGACATAATTTTCCGAATGTATAGGTGGTGACTGTTTAGAAAGAGAATCTGCCTCTATAAAAAGCATCATTGCATTAGGGTAGAAATTATTTATTATTTCACTTCATATTTAATTTAGACTTTAATGTATTCAGTTTTGAACTGTAAGCTGGTTTCCGCAAACTGTAAGACATGATTTATTGATTTTGGTTGATTGATTGAGATTGACCTGATTGATTTGATCGAGCATGATTTGTTTGAGATTGATTGATTAATTAATTAATTGATTTGTTTGTGTGTGAAAATGCCGAAAAAGAGAGAGGGAGAGAGAGAAACGGATAAACGAGAGAGAGAGAAAGAGAGAGGTGTGCATGATCAACATCTATTACAGGAAATGTTCATTAGTCTATACGCCACTAGATGGCGCTAAAAATCAATGTTTACTCAAAGAGGGTCGGGGCCCAGACCCTTATACAAGTCCTGTTTTACAAAGCTAGGGCCACCTTATTAGAATACAAATTTTTTATGACGGGGGTCGAAGGTCTACAACTATAAGATTAGGTTAGAACCCACATACAATTGCACCAAGGGGGCCACGATAGGGGCCAAGGCCCAAGAGCTAGTTTCTGCACTTCAGGGTACAGGATCAAGAAAATGGTCTACGAGATAATTACCAGAAATGGTTGTCACCCCTAGCCTTCAGCTCTATCCCCAACCCCAAGACCAACTCCAAGTCCAAACCCAAGCTCAAGGCCTAAATACGCCTCTCAAGTATGCACGATAAAAAAGGTCGATACAAAAATGGCCGACAAAAGGACCTTAATTAGGGGTTAAACTCCGCCCAAGGCTTGAAAAATGCCCCCGAAAAGAAGCCAACATCGTGCCCCAAATCCAAGACCAAGGCCTGAATGTGCCAATCACGTGAGCAAGTACAAAAAGGGCAAGGCTGTTAAAAAGGCTCTTAATACAACCAAATGAGGGTGAAAATCAAGGGGATGAAAAAGGCTTCTAAAAAGAAACCATAGGGGTGGAAAATACGGTCTTCCACGTGGGCGGTCTTGTGACGTCAAAATCCAAGATGGCGGCCAAGGTACCTGCCTTCTACTTTTCACTATTATTATATTACCAGCATAAAAAATCTAAATGAACTATGATTTCATATTTGTGTTTCTAAGAACAAATAAAAATAAATTTATGCGAAATAGAAAAGTACTATGTAAAACATATGTTACAAAGACGATTGTGAAACTCATACTCGCGGCTCGTACTGCAAACTGTATTCGTTTTACAATAAATGTCATTGTAATTAATTTTACAATATACTATTAAAATTCTAAACAAATTAATTTTCATTAAAGTAAATTGTAATGTAATTAGTAATGTTTGGTTTTTGTAATCACGTACAAAACCAAATAGCACTTATAATTAGGAAAGTAAAATAGATATAAATGTAGGTAGCAGTGGCCTACTAAATGTTTTCATTTAATTAAGTGCCTAAATTTAGCTCGTAGCAAATACGGTAAAACATTTGAATAATCGATTTATTGTACGAAGGGATTCTAATAACAATAACCCTTAACCAACACAACATTTACATTTATTATTTTTGGATTCTGATTAACATGGTTATTCCATTTAACTCAACGTGCAAATAACCGCTAAGTTTATTGTACTGCCTGTTTATAGGAATTCATTATCATATCATTTACATAACTTAATTATAAGATAAACAACTAACTTGATCAAGAAACATTATGCAATTTTTTTGATATTGAGATAACAAACAAAAATTAAATTTTTAGAGAAATAATTATACTGTTCATTCTTATTGGTTAAAGGAATAAAATCTAGATTAGGATAAAGTTGCGTTAAGCTCGGAAAATGGAAATACGTGATCCGTATGTAAAATTACAATGACCGTATTTCAAATTCTGTTTATAAAGGGTATTACAAGTAATGGTGTAATTAACGATTTAATCAATACAGATTTACAATATATTACGTGGCTACCTTAAAATGAATAAAAATAATTACCAAATAATTTGTTGTGATGTTTCCACTTGCTAATGTTTGTTCACTCCGAATCAGTACGAAGTCAAATACGAGTGACACCGTTATTAAAAATTATAGGAACAATATTAAAAGTTAGCTGCCTAACACAAGTCTAGTTAGTTCAAGCAATCACCAAATTGCAAGGATTGGTTCGCCATTATTGGTAATTAACCCATTGTGTCCTGGTGATGCCGTACAGCACAGCCATTTCATGTTTGAATATGAATTTCTAGTTCATTGTTTTCTCAACTATTCAAGCTGGCGCATGTTTTAACCTGTTCCACGGATGCTTGTCTGTGCCTGAGAAGGGGAACTAGAGCACTTATTTCACTTCTAGCAGTTGGAGGATGTTTTAGTCATGGACGAATATTTTGATGTGGACGCACTTCAAGCTTTATTGGTGTAAGTACCAAATTTATTTAATAATTTTTATATTATTGAATAGTTAACATGTGTGAGCACTGATTTGTTAGATTTTGTACATATTTTATTCATTTCCTGTGTGTATATATGATAAATTAGTAAGGTTGTGCCATATGGCATCACTGGGACTAAAACGGTACGGGTTTTTTCAGGCCCTGTCTCAGTGCCCAGGATGCTTTGGAACTACTCAGGGAGCAAGATATGTGCGACCAACGGCCTGAAATGGTGTTTATGGAGCCCCCTGCACCTTCCATGTTTACAGACGAGGAACCCGGGGACGAAGGAGAAGATGGGGACATCCGTCACCTTCCTGGGAGACAACTTCTCGCCCCAGCTGAAGTAGTTTTCAGCAGTGAATTCCGCACACTCTTGGACTCGCAGGCTACCGATCCTGATGCTGGAATATGTCCAAATGAAGCGACTGGTTCAAGTAATAATGTTCAGTGATGAATGGATACGTATGAGACTCACGAAAGGAAAACCAGTTCCTGTTTTCATTGAAGGTTAATTTGGCACAGATAATAACCGCATTTTTCCTTCTACTAGTCCCTCCAATCCAGCTGATTCCCCAACTAAGTTGTTTGAACGGTTTTTTAACGATGAAATCTTTGAGTACATAACCACAGAAACCAAAAAATATGCCCTTTTTGGAAATTTTGATGATCCAAATATTACAAAAGAGGAAATGTTTTTTTTAGTTTAATGATTTATTCAGGGTATACACCTGTTCCGTCAATGCGTTTGTGTTGGGATTCTCAAGAGGATATCAAAAATGATTTTAGTGTCCAATGCGATGAGGCGAAATAGAATGTACACGATTAAAAAGTTTATTCATTTTGCTAATAATGGGAAAGTTGACCCACACGACAAAATTTGGAAAGTGCGTCCTTTGATGGAGAAAATAAGAGATAAGTGCATTGAAAATCTTGTGCCCACTGAACATTTGAATTATGATGCGGGTGTGGTGAAATTTTTTGGCAGACACAACATGAAACAGTTTTTGTCTGTAAAACCAATCCGCTTTGGATATAAGACGTGGTGCATAAATTCCAGTGATGGATACTTGGTCAATTTTGATCTATACCAAGGTCCCGATCGAAAAATTCCTGATAAGTATAATCAGCTTTCTGGGAAGTGTTCTGCCCCATATGTCTTTATGCTAAATCACCTTCCACTCAGTGTACAAAAATTGCCGATTGATTTCTTTTTTGACAATCTCTTCAGTGGGCAAAACTTGTTCAGGTACTTGAAAGAGAAGGGGTTCTCAGCTACTGGCACGTTTCGTGAAAATAGGATTCCTAAAAGTCCAGGCCAAAAAGCTAGTGACGGAAACAACACCTCAAGCGTCTCATCTGTGAGGGCCAAAAAAAAAAGACCACGAGACCAGGAAGCCAGCCGAAACTCCATATCCCTACCTGAAAATAAGAGTTTCGCTAAGGAGCCAAGAGGTACATACAAGTCAGTTTTGGAAAAAAATGATGGTATTCATTGGCGAGACAATAGGGTTGTCACAATAGGATTGACGGATTTTGGAGTGCAACCAACAACTAACGTCACAAGATATTCGAGGGAAAAGAAGAAAAATATTAATTGCCCTCGCCCATCAGCTGTAGCTATTTACAACAAAGGAATGGGGGGAACTGATCAAATGGATGCAAATATAGGTGCCTACAGGATCACTATGAGATCAAAAAAATTCTACTGGCCTATTTTTACGTGGCTTGTGGACGCAGCTTTGCAGAATTCATGGATAGCTTACCGTAAAACACACCCAATCAGCCAGCTGAATTTTTGCCGTTTCATTGCGACTCAATACTTGACAACATATGCCACCCCCAGAAGTCGCCCGGGACCATCTGCCCCTCTGACTTCCCGCGTCAACATTGGTGTGCAATATGACAGGGTAGTTCATTATGCTGGCAGGACCCAAGAAAACAAGAGGTTGAGATGTGCTTTAGAGGTATCCACATCTCAGACACGCATGATGTGCCGAAAATTCCGAGTTGGACTGTGCTTGGACTGTTTCGAAGTTTATCATACCGAGTAATGCTACTTTATAAGTCAGTTTTGTAAACTCTAATGCTTCTTTTGTGCTAGAATAAAGTTTTATTGCATTTATTGAAACTGTGATTGCATTATTAACCATTCAACAACCCCGTACCGTTTGAGTTCCGGTGATTCCATATGGCACAATTATAAAACCGCGATTATCATAACTTTTGGATAACCGGAAATTTTTTCGTTATTTTTCCCTTGTTCTTAGGGGTAAGAAGAGCAAACGTTCGAACTTTCATTTAAAAAATCAAACAAAAATAGTTACGGGACATAATGGGTTAGTGGCCAGATAGGGCAAGCAAAATTTTAGAAGTAAAAAATATCCACTTACACATAACTAGTATACAAAATGGCAACCTTTACCACATAAAATAATGTCATTTCGTGATGTATTGTTGTCTAGTTTTTGATTTCACTTATCAAAATCTGTTTTGAAAATGTTTGTGAATTTTAAATTAACTTAATTTACTTATAGCATGGGTCAACTATTTTGGACAATGGTGTGTTTTATTACGATTTTTATTAATTACAAAAGTTATGTAAAGCAACAATAGTATATTGTGCAACAAGTGGGGAAAGTTCAACTTTTCTCACGAGTGTGGAAGTTTATGGCACGAGCCTGAAGGGCGAGCGCCGCAAACACACGAGTAGGAAAAACACTTACCCCACAAATTGCACACTGTACTTTTCCCACAACAAATTTAAAGGACACAAATAATGTAACATTATATTTATTTTTATAGTTAGCAAAACTAATACAACATTAAACTATCCTACCTCTTAACAGTTAAATAATTTATTTAAAACTATAGTTAATAGTAAAATTCGTACAATTTTGTATGGTCAAATCCGGAACGTCATTTATTTTTAGTTAATTTTCTGTGATATTAATTGTAGAAGTTGAGGGTTGATCATTCATATACGGTGCAGTTTCTGTCTCCATTCCAGTAAAGAATTCGAGTGGTTTTTTAATAGAGTTGACGATTTTATTAGCAACGTTAATTTTATTTTTTATAGATTCCCCAACGTATCCTGCCACGGTACTGGATTGCCATCTTCCATGGCGCTTTAAGGTTAATATGTCCCCTCCTGCATTTACGGAAATTGTTGCCGAAGAACGTCTAAAGCAGTGACCTGTATATAGATGAGGATTTTCCAATTTAAAAAAAATTGCAATGTTCTTAGCCATAATACCAAAGGACCACGTCATTTTCTTATGGAAAGTGGAATTCGGTTAAAATGTCTAATTGTTTTATATGTATTAGTTCTTATCGTACTCATTAATATTGTTCATAGGCACAACGTCATCTTATGTATAGTTTTAGAAATACAGGGCGTTAAAGTTTCAAAATACCTTCTCTTCCATCTTCATTATTTTTGATTTGAAGGTACTGATGTCCATTTTATCTTCTAAATGCAATTTTTACATCTTTATAGGATATATAGTTGTACACAAAGGGTAACATTCAATCTTATTTACAGGGTGATATACATTTTGACATTATGGTTTTTTTAAAACACTACTTTGTTTTAGTACAGCCACATAATTGCTACTGTGAAAGACTTTTCCTTGGACATGATGTTGTGTTGGTTAAGTAAATAGTTGTAAATATATATTATACAAGGTGATTCATAAGTTTTGTCTCAATCATCAATTCCCTTTAAAATTAAATAACGGAACCCTCTGTATGTGGGAATTGATGTTGACATCCATTTTTCCCTTAGTTAGACTGATTAGGTGCTACTTAAAATTATACAGGGCGAATCAATAATTTTGCAAAATATTAAATATAACAAGTCGAAAAACGTGCCTTTCTTTCAACACCCTGTATATAAAAATTGACTCGGTCAAGGTACATTGATTTTAAATCTTCGAATACAGTATATTATTCGTTTCAATCCTATGAGTAGATTTGCAGATAGCGTCTGGCATGTCAAATGAAATCATCAGCGTTTTTAAATCCTTATGGAAAGTGGCCTTTGGTAAAAATGTATAATTTTCTGATATCTATTAGCTCTCTACGTACTCATCACTATTGTTCATGAGCACGGAATCATCCTGTGACTAGTTAAAGTATTCAAGTTTCAAAATACCACGATTCGCATGTTCATTATTTTTTATGTGAAATTACTACGTAAATTTTTTCTTCAAAATGCGATTTTTGCATCTTTATGGAATATGTAGATATACAGATAGGGTATAATTGATTCTTAGTTACAGGGTAATACACAGGTTAACGTTATAGTTTTAAAACAATTATATTTTGTTTTATAACAGCCACATAATTGCTACTGTGGAAGACTTTTCATTGGGTGTCATATTGTGTTAGTTAAGTAAATAGTTGAAAATATGTATTATACAGGGTAAAAATATATGTTATACAGGGTGATACATAAGTCTTGTCCCAATCGTCAACTCTTTTTAAAATCAAACAACGGAACCCCCTGTATACGGGAATTGATTTTGACCACATTTTATATTTTAGCTAGACTTATATGTACTACGTAAGAATATACAAGGCGATTCAATCATTTTACAAAATACTAAATAAGACAATAAGTCGAAAAACACTTTTCGTTTTCATTACCCTGCATCTTAAAATTAGCTCGTTCAAGGTATGTATATAGATTTTAAAATCTTCGAATACAGTTTATTATACTGATTTTGTTCCGAAAGTTTCGTTTCAATCCTATGAAATAAAGCCTGGCATGTTTCACCAAGGCATATCAAATGAAACTGTTAGCGTTTTTAAAGGAGCCAATACGTTATCTTCTATGGTTTATTGTTTAAGCTGGATTGAATTTGTAACGTCCAGAGAGTAGTTTTAAATTATGATGTGCACACGCTGTGCAAAGTGAAAACCAGAAATATACACCACACACATTGTTTAACTCGCGTATAATATACCAAAAGTCAGTAAAACGGTTATTAACAGGAAAAAGGTATACGTCTAGTATTTGTAATGTACCTACCATATTGATCATGATACGTTAAGGTATAAAACCATAACACTAGGACTGTGAGTGGTAGTAGTCAAACCGACCAGTCGTTTGGATTTCGAAGTGGTTAGTTATAGGATATAGGGCTAATTAGATATAGATTGGAACAGCTTTAGTTGTCGTCACTTGGAATTCTTAATAACAATAATACATGTTCCAATCTATATCTAGTTGGACCTCTACACTATAACTAACTATTTCGAATTCCAAACGACTGGTCGGTTTGACTATTACACTCACAGTCCCATATTGGTTTTTGGTGTAAATATTGTTTTTACCTTAACGTATCATGATCAATATAGTACGTACAGTACAAATACTAGACGTATTTCTTTTCCCTGTTAATAACAGTTTTACTGACTTTTGGTACATTATACGCGAGTTAAACAATGTGTCTGGTATATATTTCTGGTTTTCACTTTGCACTGCATCTGCGCATGCTGATAATTTACAACTACTCTCTGGAGGATACAAATTCAATCTAGCTTAAACAATAAACCATAGAAAATAACGTATTGGTTCCTTTAAAACCGCTAACAGTTTCATCTGGTATGTCTTCGTGAAACTTTCCAGGCTCTATCTCAGGATTGAAACCAAACCTTCGGAAAAAAATCAGTATAATAAACTGTATTCGAAAATTTTAAAATTTATATACATAATTTGAAAGAGCTAATTTTAAGATACAAGGTAATGAAGACAAGAAAGGTTTTTCGACTTATTGTCATATTTAGTATTTTGTAAAATTATTGAATCACCTTGTATATTAGTACATAATATGTCTAGCTAAAAGATAATGTAGTCAAAATCAATTCCCGTATACAGAGGGTTCCGTTATTTGATTTTAAAAACATTTGATTATTGGGACAAACCTTTGTATCATCCTGTATAATATATATTTTTACCCTATATAATATATATTTTTAACTATTAATTTAACTAACACAATACGACACCCAATGAAAAGCCTTCCACAGTAGCAATTATTGTGCTCAACAAAATCATTTTTAAAAAGTATACCGTTAAACTGTGTATCACCCTGTAACTAAGAATCAATTATACCCTTTGTGTATATCTACATATCCCATAAAGATGCAAACATCGCATTTTGAAGAAAACGTAGTAATTTCAAATAAAAAACCATGAACATGCGAATCGTGGTATTTTGAAACTTGAACACTTTAACTAGTCAGAGGATGATTTTGTGCTCATGAACAACATTGATGAGTACGTCGAGAGCTAATACATATCAGAAAATTATACAATTTTACCAAAGGCCACTTTCCATTGTCAGGGTATTTTGAACACCCTGTATACGTACTGCATAATTTTGTTTGTAATTCTATGCACTTAGTTAGATTCCGTATATACATTTTTTTTTGTTGTTGTCAAGTTGAGTTTTATAGATAAATTTGTGTTACGTGTGTTGCGACCTTTAGGCAGGGTGTGTGTGTGTGGCGAGCTTTAGTTTGTTTTGTTTGTGAATTATTATTCCGTAATTTAGATTGTTTTCCTTATTATTCCCCGTTTATTGAATGTTGAGTAACGTATTATTTGTAAATAGTTGTATATAAGTGAAAATAACGTTTATTTCGTTTGATTTCCTTAAAAATTATAGAAAGAGTGTGGATTTATATGTATATGATGTCATGCTGGCGACCTAAAGACGCTTAGTTATAGTGGTTCAGTGTAATATTGAGTATGTTGGTTTTAAGTCGTAGAGATTGAATGTGGGACTTATTGTTTGCACTTAAATAAAAATATAGAGATATTTTTCGCGTTAAGTCTGCTGACGTTTGAACTTTTGAAAGTTCTCGAGCCCTGACGGATGGAAACGAAGTTTGTGTTGGGGATACCTTATCTTCTCCTTCCGTTTTTTTAATTGGTGGAACTAAATTAGATAAGATTTTTTTTTGAGTGGTGGGATTCAAAATTCAAGATGGATTTTTGGATATAATTTGCTTGATTCTGAAACTGACTGCGCTCTCGAGTAGTAGTACGGTGACGATTGTTGTTACGCTTTAAGGGGTGGTTTAGAACGTTGATATATGGGACCTTGTGGTGTTTAACGAACGTACTTTTGTGTAGTAAGGGTAGTTAAGCTACTTCTGAAGAAGACCTGTAAAGGGATTTTATTAAAACTGTTCAATCACCAAAGGATTATACCTAGTGCCGATTTCGATTTTTTAATTAAGTACCTAGAGATCATCGTCGTGTTTTATTAGTGCTTCAGTGACCTCTTTGGTTTATATCGCTTTTGCGGATTTAAAAAACATTAACGTTCTTGTAGTGCCTCTTAATTACCGTGCAAAGCGTGTTGAAATATAAAGAAACTTTCGCAATATAATAAAATTATAGTTATTTAAATAAAATTAATAACCTTTTGGATTGTTAATGTGAATAAAACTATTTAAAAGATTAAAGTTAACAAGCAAGTTGAGCGCACAAATTATTATTTTAAAAGAAGTTTTTAATTTATGCAGTAACATTTTAACGAGATTCAACCAAGGAATCGTTTGTGTATAAAAGAACAATAGTCAACATTTCATTCACCATTTGTCAGAGCAGGGAGGTTTCATTTCCGTTATAACAGTAACCGATCACCTGGTTCGCTTTCATTTGTTGTAACACAGGAGAGGTGTAATTCTAGGCATTAAGGTAATATAATATTGTGTTTTTTATTGAATATTTTCAAGATTTTTTGTGTGTTTCGAACTATTTTTTGTGTTAACGAAGGTTTGAAAGCGGTGTCGTTTTTTTTGTTAAATTAAGTTGTTGTTTTAAATTTATTTAGTGTAATTAATTATAGTTCTGACGCTCCGCTTTCACACTTTGTTAGTTATTTTAGTATTAAAGGGCAATTGACCCTGTAGTAGTGTGGTTATATAATCCACGAAATATATATATATATATATATATATATATATATATATATATAGGTTAAACCATTTAGAACGGCGTTAAGCAGCATTCTGATCAGACATCCTGTCGCCCATTAAGTATTTTTTTTTGTTTATACGCATTATCGTGTTTACATTTATATTTATCCTTTTTTATTATTTTATTATAGCTTTGTTTAGGTTTTATAAATGTGTTTTAATTCTGTGGAAACCCTTTTGTGTTACATAAAAGTTTTTTTGCAAGTTTATGAGCGTAAATTTTAACGTAACGAAGTTAGTTTTTTTTTATTTTTGAGTAATAGCGTTGATGATATTTAGTGTTTTATTTGATTTTTAGTTGAGTATTAATTCATTTAGAGTGCCTTCAACAAAGGTGATTTTTTTTGTTTTGTTTTGATAATTATTTAATGCCTTATTATTTATACTGAGGTGTAATAACGTAACTTTATTGAGTATTTACCACGCTTTTATTTGACAGGCGTGTAGTGCGATTTTGAAGCCCGATTTCAGGTAGTTTGCTGAGTTGCTGTCCAGCACACCTGGTATTGATTGCGGATAGGTAAGCGTATGTTTTTTGTATGTTTAGACACGCTATGTACTCGTAATTTTGGCACGACGACCCTTATTTTGACTACTAAACAACCTGGCGCCCAAAAAACCGACTGATTTCGTCTTCATCAACTATTTTGACTTACGTACGATCTACTATTCTGGATGTGCAAAATTTAGCAACATCATACCCACACCCAACACGCTGACTAGTCGGGGTAAAAAGGCCAATTTATCTGTAATCCCGTTCTACCACCCGTTTATACCGTTACACCATAAGGATTTAAAAACGCTGCCATACTCTATCTACAAATCTACTCATAGGATTGAAACGAAGCTTTAGGAACGAAGTAATTATAATATGCTGTATTCGAAGATTTTAAGATAAATATACCTTGACCGAGTCAATTATTAGATACAGGGTGATAAAGAAAAGAAAGTGTTTTCGACCAATTGTTAAATTTAATATTTTGCAAAATTATTGAATCGCCATGTATAATCTTAAGTAGTACCTAATCTAACTAAAGGATAACATGAAGTCAAAATCAATTTCCATACACAGAGGGTTCCGTTATTTGATTTTAAAAAGAATTGATGATTTTATTTTTATATTATAACGAGACCGGTTTCGATAAATCTAATTGTATGACCATCGTCAGTCTGTAAAAGTTTGTAAAACTGAAAGAAAAATTAGTGATATAAAATCTTATCTTATGTATTAAAAAGTATGATTTCAAATAAATGTTTAAGTAGGACAGATTGTCTGTCATAATTTTTTGACTTTTAAGTTTGATAGCTAATTATGACTCTAGATTAATAATATTTGTAAAAACATTTTCAAAGTCAAAAGTACACATTTCATTTACACAATTAAAATTTATATTATTTTTATAATGAATAATTTCAAATGCTTCTAAACAATTTAATTTTGATCCATTCACTGTTTTATGTAGAATTTGATAATTTAAATTTGGATTAAAATTTTTTACATTGTAAAACATGATTTGCAAAAGCTGATGGTGTATTTATATCAGAATTTTTATAATTATTAATAAATCTATTATGTTCATTTATTTGTATTTTAATTTGTCTACCTGTTTGACCGATATATACTGAATTACAATTTGGACATTTAAGTAAATATACACCTGATGAAAATAAATTGTCTTCTTTATCTTTTACATTAACTAAAAATTTAGAAATTTTATTTGATCTATGTGAGATATTAATTTTATTTTTAGAAAAAATAAATTTTATTTTATTTGATATATCACCATAATAAGGAAAATAGTTTGAAATATATGTTTTTTCTTGAATGTTAATTATATTAAAAGATTTAACAAAAAAAAATTTATATAATTTATTAATAATCCAAGGTGGGTAATTATTATTAAACCCAATTTGTTTAATTATATTTAATTTTCTATCAAAGGCTGGTTGTTTTAAATTTAGAATGAATAATCTATTATAAAGATAATGAAAACTTGTTAATTTTTGATTTAAAGGATGCCATGAATTATCAGGTATAACATTATCTGTATTTGTTGGTTTTCTAAAAATTTCAATAGTAATTTTATTTTCATTTCTAATTAGTAAAAGATCAAGAAAATTTATACGTTGATTTTGTTCTAATTCACATGTAAATTTAATTTTAGGATGGATATTATTTAAATAATTTGGTAAAAGTTGTATATCTTTTTCTGAACAATCTAATAATGTTATACAATCATCAACATATCGATACCAAAATTTAATTTTATTAATAAATGGATTTAACGGACTGACAATATTTGATTCAAAATTATTCATAAAAATTTCGGCTAATAAAATTTATTAATTAAAAATAAAATTAATTACGTATATATTAATGATTTACTACAATTACTAAATATAGTAGTTAATCAATTTTTTTTTCAATTTAACAACAAATTTTATAAACAGAAAAATATGGTTTAGCTATGGGTTCAAATTTATCACCTTGTTTTAATTTTAGTTTTAGGTAGCTGACAGTCATATTGGTTTCAGAAGGAATAAGCTGTTCATATTCGCTTCTTATGTTGTAATAATATTCATTATACATTTTAAGAAGTTAACGTATACGGCCGCCAAATTTTAGATTATATTTTCCTCGACAAAATCGTAAACAAATTGTAAGCACTGGTTTGAGACTTTGGGCAGATATTTACTTGAAATGTCTGATGGAGTTTGATTTGAAGACATGGATAATAAATATTTTTGCTCGTATTTTGTTCGGCATATCCCGTAATATTTTACTTCTTTGGCCACGAAGTCGATATCAACAATTTTTCTTAATAAGTCAGTATCGTTCAAATTCTATTTTTCGAAATTATGTGTTTCACATGACCTTAATGGAATTCTGACTTTCTTTTTATAAATAAATAACCTGTTACAAAAAATGCAAACATTTTTGAAGATGCCTTTTCTACTACTTTGCAAAAAAGATGCACTTTTTGATCTTATTTGTTTTTGTTCATTCTGAGTGAAACAAGGTAAATCAGTATCTTCCGGTAATTCAGTAGGTACTTCTAATACAAGGCGTACTGATGATGGACCAGGTAAAGAGGCAGCTAATTCTATTTGATGTTTCTTAATCGCTGTGAAAGCCCGGTAGCAAGCGGAATGATATTCATTAGTTGCCACAATTTTTAAGGGAATTTTTGAAGGGAATAAATGGATCATAAATCCGTCGTTTTCTTGTTTTGTCGCAAATACTGCATTTCAAAAGGAATTTATACTTCCTTTTAGACTTTTACAAGGGTGACTATTTATTACCAACACACATTCTCTTACCCGCTCTGCTATTTTTCAAAATTAGTTAAATTAATACTTTTATTATTTATGGACTAACGTTCTCTATTTTGAAAACCACTTTTGCAATTGTAAGAAAAAATAATTATTTTAATAATTAACATAATTTTTTTAACCTCTATTTTACAGGAGCTTGTTTCCCTTTTTCTCCCGTCACCGTTGGATGTATAATTAATTTTTTTCTTGTCTTTGTGAGCGTCTGCTCTTGAAACGCGACCGTCTGCCTGATTTTTTAGAACGGTATCGTATTTAGCACATGTAAAAGAACGAATGGTCAAAATTTGGTGCTGGTATAAATAATTGCGATTCACGACAAAATTTACAATTTTCGACCACCACCTCCTAAGTTATGCGACCGATTTGAGCAGGCAGACGACCGGTTTTGAGCATCTTATAACAAGTATGAACGGGGTTTAGAGTGTTCATTAACCCCTTCACTTCCATGAATCCAACGGTTGATTCAAGTTATGCGCCAGCCTGGTACCATGATACAAACGTGTGATCCATGGCTTATTTTACAACGGACCATGATGTAAACGGTTGATTCACTTGCTAGTATTTCTAAATGTGTTACACAGGTTGGTTTCTCAGTTTCACGTTGTTTGGTGGAGGCATCTCTCGCCACATCTACATCACCCACTTTAGTTGCGTCAGTTATTTTGTCACTGTTAGAAAAGACGTATCGAAATCTTGTGCTTTCGTGATAGAACTGTGTGTAAAGATAATGTCCGATTTAGACGGTAGTGATTTTCTGCCCAATCAAGAGGAATTTGATGAAAGTGATATAACGATGAAGAATTTTCGAACTCTGAGGTTGAGAGTGATGTAGAACCTAGAAATTTTGGCGATTGGAAATCTGTAAATAATCCATTTGAAGAGAAACCAAACTGATTTTACAAAATAATGAATACGACATTCATCCTGCCATCAATCTGGCGGACATGAATTCGCCAAGACAATGTTTTGAAGCTTTTGTTTCTCCAAAAATCGTTATACTATTATGTAGTTGGTGCAACATAAGAGGAATGGCATATTTTGAGGAAAAAAACGATTACGAAATGAAAGTAAATTCCTTGAAATGGCGAGATGTTTCGGAATCAGAGATGTATATTTTCATTGCGCTCATTTTTCCAATGGGACTGATGCATTCTTCTCGAATATCGGGCTATTGGCATAAACATCTTTGTTAGGAGGCCCATCAGTATTTTCATCAAAAGTAAGGTAACTTTTGTTCCGATAATTTGCTGATAACTACAGCAGAAAATTTTTTTGCGGATATGTGACAATCTTAAAATTTTTACAATTTAGCGATCCAAGAATAGTAGATAAATCAAAACCACATTGATTTGGTTTTTTGCACATTTACGAGAAAATACTATGATATTGATGCACATTGGTAAACTATGTGCAATCGATGAGTGTCTTATGCTATATAAAGGACGTATTTTGTCTTTGTGCTGATGAACTTAGAGGGTACACATACACCTTTTCCTTGTATATCGGCAAAGACATATACCACGTTTCTGATATACCCGGCGGTGAACAACTAAGTATGTCTGAAAGAAATTTATTGAAAAATAATCTGGGCGACGGCCGTGAAGTAATTATAAACAATTGGTACATGTCAGTAAGGTTGGAAGAATTTTTGTTGTCGAAAAACACGTACGTTACCGGTACTATAAGAACCAACCTAGGAGTACCAAAAGAACTAAACAAGTCAGGTTCAGCCATATCAATTGTGCTTTGTCAGAAATAAAGATTTACTCATAGTCAAGTTTAGAGATAAGAGGGATATTTACGTCTTGACAAGCAAGTTGTGCGCTTCTTTTGTAGAAAAATCTCGACATAATAAGGGGTAAACACAGCCTACTGTTTACAAGAAACCGGACATATTGAGCATTATAATCACAATATGGGTGCTGTCGACGCCATAGACCAGGATGTGGAACCTTAAAATGCGCAAGAAAAAGTTTTACTTGGTTCAAAAAGACATGCTACAAAGAACAGTTCTGAATTCTAGAGTCTTATATTCAATTTCCAATAATAAAGAGTCTTATATTCAATTTCCAATAATAAAAAGCAAATTTCCATGTCACCTTGTAATGTTAAACGGGTGTCGTATAAATAATTCATCCACTCATGATTAAATACTTATAGCCCAGAGCCATAATTAGCTATGGAAAATAATGGATAACTAGAAGATTTTATGCCACTCTGCTCATCGGTAGATTAATAGGTCCAGGTTTAATAACATTTGATTAGCTTATTAACAAAAGTAGAATTGCTTAGATATTTTCGCTTTACAAAAAAAAAGGTGTTGTTTCAAACCTGAAAATAAATAATGTAATCTCGGACGCCAATTTGTTTTTAAGGAACAAATAAACCTTAAAAATAGAAAAGTCACAAAAAACTCATGAAAGTAACAAGTAAAAAAGTAAAAGTAAATAGTGAGTTTTATTACGATACTTAATTTGATTATAATGATGATCTCTTAATAACTAATAGTGATTCTTAATTAACTGCCTTAAACTATAATGTGAATTAATTAACATATGAAATATCTGATGTAATTTTTTTACATTTTGGGTGTCACTGGAACTTCAACAGATAAGAAAATGCTGTCGACTCATCACTTTAAATTTATTGAGCAATTTTGATGGAGTTCGATAGCAAAAGTTATTGCATCATTTTTCAAAGTTAATGTTAAAATAATATTAAACCCAAGGTAAAATAAGTGGTAACAGTATAACTAAACTTGAGTTGCCTGAAATGTTAATGTCTCAAATTTCAGTATGATAAATTTAAAACTCACCATATAAATGTGGCGTTCTAAATAAAAATTAAACAAAGCGAAATGGCTTTTACTTAAACACGTAGTTCAACCAATGAATGAAGGACGAACAAAATAACCTTGAATGACCGAAAATGACTCAAAGCGCGGAAAGGAATGTGCAGACCTATTGAAATAATTTATTAAACGACATTTTTTACGTCAATAAAGTATGCAACTAACGCTACACGAAATGCACTTAAGTTGCCAATCAGAACGTAAATTTTAATCATACATAAAAGGTTTGTTACAAGCTTCTTTGTGCGATGATATTTTAGGTACATACGTGTCCAATAATGAAGTAATAAAAATTCTTGTTATAAGCTAGTTTGTTTACCTAAATCAGAGGAAAAATGAAGGCGTTGCTTAATTTTGTTATAATAGATATAAAAAACAAAATATTCTGTAAATTTTTGCTCTAAATGTAATGTTCCATTGTGTTCACAAGAACATTTTATTGATTTTCATAATTAAGTTTATTTTCATTTATCATGCTATATCCTTTTTCTTTAGTGTTATTGTTTTATGTTCTAAAGTTTATCTAATAAACATGAAAAAATTTTCTTTTCATTACTGAATGAGTTTGCAATGTGCGAGTCGATTGATTAAACCTGGTACACAGCAGGCGCGACGTAAATAGCACCTGGTAGCGAAGGGTTAAACACCTGACCATACAACTCAAACAGACGAAATAAAAACAGAACTCACCCAACTTGGTCATATGGGAGGAACATTATTAATGCCAGACACAGAACCACGAAAGAACCGATGAATCTATTCTTCGTGGACTTGGAACCATCCGAAAATAACAAAGAGATCTATAAAATACAACCGTATAATAATAGAGCCACCACGAGCTAGAGGAACCATAGTACAATGCACGCGTTGCCAACTGTACGGCCACACAAAAACATATTGCAATCGTCCCTGCATTTGCATAAAATGCGGAGATGAACAACAGCACAGGAAGCTGTAAGAAGAGCAAAAATACGTCAGCAACGTGCGCGCTTATAGAAGACCAAAATATTTAATAAAATGGTTTACGGGGCGCAATATCTATCTTCAATGGAAGAAGTGTTGGTAAACCAAGAAGATCCCAGCTCTGACGAAAACAATGAAGACAATGAGATCTCTTCATCTGAAGATGACAGCGACGATAATTTAGAATAATTAAATAAATTTATTTTTATAATTTTTAATAAAACGAAAATTACCTCTATGGGTTATTAACAAGCGCTTGCTTGTTGTCTTGTAGTAGTACCGAGACACCTTCGCCGCCATCTTGGATTTTCTGGGAAAACCCACCTTTCACTTTTTCTACGCCCACGTGGGATCGTATTTTTCACCCCTATGGTTTCTTTTCGGAGGCCTTTTCAACCCTTGATGGAATTTTCATTCCTAATTACGGCCTTTTGTTTTTGCTCGCCCACGTGTGAGACCATGTTTTTACCCTATTATTGGCGGTTTCTTTTCGAAGGCCTTTTCAACCCTTGATGGAATTTTCACGTGAGAAGTGTATTTAGATCTTGAGCTTGGTGTTGGACTTGGGGTTGGGGCGGGTGCCGGCTTCTTTTCGGTGGCCTTCTTTAACCCTAATTAAGATCCTTTTGGTCATATTAAGAGCAGTACAACTCCTGGAGGTTACGCAATTGCACGTGTTCTGATTGGAAAATATTTTATTTAAGCTGTGTTTATTAATATGTATTAGGACCCATTTTATTTTATCAAATGAGATTGCATACTTGTATTTCTATTAATTCCTACCTACAGATTGTAACCTTACGAAATTTTATATATGCATTGGGTTGTATTCTAATAATTAAATTTCACAGTCATTTTAAATTAATCTCAACACGCGATGCAAAAAATTATTTAAAGTTAATTACACGACACAATAATCAGAATATTGTTTTCTAAACGAATATTAAAACTGGTTTCTTACCTTTGAGATATCTTTAATCACCATCCTCTCGTTAAAATTGTTGTATATACACAGGTTCTCGGCATCCAAACACTTAATATTTTTAAAAAAGATATGTTGAGATGTTTAGAAATTACATTAGTATAGCTATGTAATTCACATAGCGAGTAATTTCATTAATTTTTACAAATGGTACATTTCGTTATATATAATATTAGGTAGGAATGATTGATAAACATTGAGATAGATGTAAATTTAAATAATTCATAATAAAATGTTAAATAATAATATTCGACAACATATTACATATAAGTATGAGGTATGTTAGTTATCGTAATGCATTAAATCAAGTTCAATTTTAGTTAGTAGGTTTATTTAAGCATAATGTTCTAAAGACATGAGGTACAGACTGTAGATAACAAATATCATGTTATAACTAGGATTGGGCATAAAATCAATGTCACAATTTCAATGTCCGCAGCCAAGAATTATGAAAATGTTCGTAGTGCGAAATACGAATATAAGTGTTAAAATTACATAAAACAGAATAAATACATTGATGATTAACTATAAAACATAAACAAGCCAGCAGTTCTGGAATTATTGTGATTAATTAACATTTACAGACATTAAAGTAGTGATATGCAACAATTCGATACAAGTCTCAGAAGAACTTATAAACTTATAAAAGTGTGAGAATAAATTAAATTAAGACATAAATATTAAGAATATACACTTTCACAAACATTTAAAGTGCTTAAAAGTGTAAAATTATACATTAAAAATTATTGTATTAATTTGAGGTTATGTTATTTCCTCACAATATGTAAAAATTGTTATAGATCGGGACAATTTGGTCAAAATAAATTATAAGAGGTAAAAATAGTAAAGTAGCCTCAATTTCAAGTCACAGTTCACTATATTAGTGACTATATTACCAAATTTAGTTTTTAAGGGTGTATGAAAATTTCAAATAATTGTCCTTTCAAATTGGCCGTAGACATTTAAAAGATGTGTATTTATATGTAGTAGTATCCCATATACATGTGGAAATCAATTCCAGGCCTGTAAAATGCATAAAATTAGTTTAAAATCAATAAATCAATGTAAAAATCAACTTGGTTAATAATTGTAGGAATGACTTCGTGTAAGGACTAAATTTATAGTAAAAATTGTGAGGATTCCGAAAATGTTGTTAGTTTTAAGATAGGTTTAAGGGTCAAAAGTTATGAGCTTTTGAAATTAAATTGTAATTTAAGAAAAGATATGTTGCTTGCACTAGCTGTAATTAAATTTGTCAACTAAATAAATAAATTAAGTTATAATAACCGTTTTCTGGCTACACGTATAAGCACACTAATAACACTTTCTACATTTTCACTTATGCATAGTTGATATATAACTAGCTATTGATTTACCCATAATTAATTTTAGAATGTAAATATATAACAACCCAATTACCTTTATCACTTAACTGCAACTCGTATTTACCTTTCCTTAAAGTAATTAATAAAGCGGTTTAAACAAAATGCTGTACATACAAGCAAATTGTTTTTCTAAAAAACCTCATTAAATGTTTGGAAAGTAATAATTACATGTTTTCAATTCCACAACAATATGTAGTAAGAAATCACTGTTCATGTTTACTTTAGATAATTACTGTGTTATTAACATTATATCATCCTGTTAAATTTAATAGGCTAAAAAATTGATTACCAATCTCAAACGGGTAAAATAATTTCTTTTAAAAAGCACTAAATCATAAATTTTACACGATTTATAAAAACACACATGCTGAATTAAAAAGAAAGAAAAAACAGTAGGTATTACGCAACCGTAAAAATGTAAGATACTAAAAAAAATCTCTATTTATCAGAATAGAATGGCAGGAAATAAACCGGCTATTGTATTCCGATCATTAACTAATTTAGAAAGTAATACACAAACCTGATTACAACTACTCGTATTTAGCAATTATATTGTACGTATAAATTTACATTCAAAAATACCTACAAATATTTTAAAAATTTTTCTAGCGCAAAATTACTTCAAATAATTTGAATCTTGAGATTACATAAACTATTGTTATGGAATGCATTAATATCATGCAACCATTATTTATCTGATATAATTAGGTAGCGACGGACAACATACACACACACACATAACACATCACGCACAAGACATACAATATTAGGGAAACAAACACACACACACACATCACACACACACAAAGCACAACACACACACACACACACACACACACACACAGCACACACACACACACACACACACACACACACAGATACACACAACACAAACACACGTAAAATGCAGCACACACACACACACACACAAAAAACAGCTGGGAAACAACAAAATCGCAAAACATACAAAACGCAAACACAACACAAAACACGCAAACACAAAAACACGCTAACGCGAAAACACGTAAAGAAAACACGCAAATGAATACAAACATGTATGATGTGTGTGTGTGTGTGTGTGTGTGTGCGTGCGTGTGTGCGCGCGAAATTGAGTATACAGATAAATCATGGTTGCATGATATTAATGCATTTCATAACAATAGTTGATGTAATCTCAAGATTCAAATTATTTTAAATAATTTTGCGCTAGCAAAATTTTTAAAATATTTGTGGGTATTTTTGAATGTAAATTTATACGTTCAACATAATTGCTAAATACGAGTAGCAGTAATCAGGTTTTGTGTATTACTTTTTAATTTAGTTAATGATCGGAATACAATAGCCGGTTTATATCCAGCCATTCTATTCTGATAAATAAAGAGATTTTTTTTAGTACTTTACTTTTTTAATTAAGGGTTGCGTAATACCTATTGTTTTTTCTTTCTTTTTAATTCGGCATGTGTATTTTTAAAAATCGTGTTATAAAATTTATGATTTAGTGTTTTTTAAAAAAAATTACTTTACCCATTCGATATTTGTAATCAATTTTTTAGCCTATTAAATTTAACAGGATTATATAATTATAATGACACAGTAATTAGCTAAAGTAAACATGAACAGTGATTTCTTACTACATATTGTTGTGGAATTTAAAACATGTAATTATTAAGTACTTTCCAAACATTTAATGAGGTTTTGTATAAAAACAATTTGCCTGTGTATGTACAGCATTTTGTTCAAACCGCTTTGTTATTAATTACTTTAAAGGAAAGGTAAATACGAGTTGCAGTAAGTATGATAAAGATAATTAAGTTATTTGTATATTTACACTTAAAATTAATTATGGGTAACTCTCTAGTTATATATCAACTATCTAATAAAAATGTAGAAAGTGTTATTAGTGTGCTTATCGTTGTTACAAAACGTTATTATAACCTTAATTTATTTATTTAGTTGCACAAATTTAATTACAGCTGGTCAAACAACATATCTTTTTAAAATGTTAAGTGTTTGATGCAGGACCTATTATATACAAAATTTTAACGAGGATAGTGATTAAAGATATCTCAAAGGTAGAAACCAGTTTCAATATTCGTTTAGAAACCAATATTCTGATTGCTGTGTCTGTAATTAACTTTAAATATTTTTTGCATTGCGTGTTGAGATTAATTTAAAATGACAGTAAATTTATTATTAGAATACAACCCAATGATCATAACATTTCGTAAGGTTACAATTTATAGATAGGATTAAAGAAATACAATTATGCAATCTCATTTGATAAAATAAAATGGGTCCTAATACATATTAATAAACACAGCTTAAATAAAAATCTTCCAATTAGAACACTGCATTCTAACCTCCAGGGGTTGTACGGCTCGTAATATGACCAAAAAGATCTTAATTAGGGTTCCAACACCAAGCTCAAGATCTAAATACACTTCTCACGTGAGCACGAGTACAAAAAGGTGATAATTAGGGATGAAAATTCCATCAAGGGTTGAAAAAGGCCTCCGAAAAGAAATCGCCAATAATAGGGGTAAAAAACACGGTCTCACACGTGGGCGAGTAAAAACAAAAAGGCCGTAACTAGGGATGAAAGTTCCATTAAGGGTCGAAAAGAAACCATAGGGGTGAAAAAATACGATCCCCACGTGGGCGTATAAAAAAGTGAAAGGTGGGTTTTCTTCAGAAAATCCAAGATGGCGGCGGAAGGTGTCGCGGTACTACTTCTTGTCTCCCGCCGCCGTTGTGTCGTGTGCCCTAGAGAGAGCAAGTGCTCTTTCAGAACAATTCCGTCTGCCCTCGAAATGCGACCGTCTTCTCGAAATTTCTTATATTCGAAATTTAAGATTTTTTTCCTTTTTTGTATAATTAATTTTTTTTCAAAAATTCTTTTCTCGTTTTTGGGCCGGATTTTTTAAAACGGTATCGTGTTTAGTACATGTAAGAGAACAAATGGTCAACATTTGGTGCTGGTATAAATAATTGCGATTCACGGAAAAATTTACAATTTTCGACCGCCGCCCCCCAAGTTATGCGACCCTTTGGAGTAGGGAGACGACCGGTTTTGAGCATCTTATAACAAGCATAGGCGCAGACTCCTGGGGCTCATGGGGCTCAAGCCCCGCAATATGTCCGGGGCTCAGCCCCAACGAAAATTTAAAAAATTATTTACAGGTGTTTGTAGAAACTGGCAAGTTTAAAACATATTGGTATACCTAATAAACGTTTAATGACAAACCATTTTCTTCAAGTAAATTACACAATACAAATTAAAAACATAGACACAACTTATGCATTCATATAATGTGCATTAACCCTTAACGACCGATTTAAAATGAAAACACTGGCAAAAATACCAATTTATTTTATTTTGTTAAACAATGTACTTGCACCTATTGCTCATGTAATATGAACTAAAGCAGTCACGACATCTAATATCTACACTGCACATGTAAGCATTATAAAACCTCGCTACGTATTTTTACGGATCAATTAAGTAATTGCAACAAAATTACTTTTTAAACGTATATTTAGGTAGGTGGTCAAAAGCACAAATTTGTATTGCCCTATATATTAGATACGGACAAAGGATTCAGACACATCCTTCCCTCCCTGTCCTAACCTTCAAGGCCAGTAGAATTGTCTGACGGCTAGACAGCCAGTGGCTTGCGACTACTGTTACTGTACGCGTATAATTGAGAGATATTGTTGTTTACATTTACACCATTTAGAGTGATTTTTTGTGACTGTTTTAGTGTATTTATTTTATTGACAAGTGATTAACACTTATTAAATAAGTGTCTTGTTGAATTTTACTGAGTGTAGGTTCTAATTAATGTTCATGGCATAAGGTAAACATTTATTTCTTGTGAAACAATATGGATAAGTTTGTTGTAAAAACCACGCCTAGACTCAACCGACGCATCAACGCCGCCAACGACTGAATTTACTGCGACCCCTAGTTCTTCAACCAAAACGTCATACTCTACTACTGGTAAGCAGATTGCAGTAAAAGTAAAGGAAGAACTTTCCAGAAGTCTTGGGTTGCATCATTCCTGTGGATTGAATGGGACGAACATACTGATAAAGTATTCTGTAAAGTTTGTAAGGAAGCAAATTCTAAAGGGTTATTGAAATTTAGTAAGAAAATGGAGGATAACTTTATCCATATCGGGTTTTCTAACTGGAAAAAGCACTTGAGAAGTTTAAAGCTCATGAAAATTCAGGAACACACAAAGAAGGTATCTCAAAACTGGCCTCCTTCTAGGCCTAGTGTCGCGGTCCAGTTGAATCAAAAATGTGTGTTGATATGAAGAAGGCTCGCTCTTCCTTATGGTTATTTTTACATCGTTGAGGTTCTTATGCCGCCAAGGTCTTGCTATTCGTGGGCATGAAGAGCTAAGTTCTAATTTTCGTCAATTACTCGCTTTAAGACAAAATGACATCCCGAGCTGAATGAATGGATGGGCGTACAGGCTATAAATGGCTATCTCATGATGTTCAAAATGAAATCATTGAACTTTTAGCGGGCGCTGTTCTGCGTGATGTGGTTAAAGAAATAAAAAAATGTGAATACTTTGCTATTATGGTCGATGAGACAAGTGACATTTCAATTAAAGAGCAAGTTGCGATTTGTATTCGTACTGTGGGTACTGATCTTGATATTTGTGAGGATTTTATCGGTCTGTATGAAACAACAAACACAAAAGCTATTACTCTGTTTGAGATAGTTAAAGATGTTCTTCTGCGACTTGGGCTATCCATCGACAAGTTACGTGGTCAGTGCTATGATGGGGCATTTAACATGAGTGGCGAGTTTAATGGGTTAAAAAAATTAATTACAGATGTCCAGCCTCTAGCAACCTATATACACTGTACAGCACATTCGCTAAACTTAGCTGTACAAGATAGTTTGCGAAATCTGAGTGTTATTAGGGACATAATGAATCTGGTTAAAGAACTGATTACCATGATTCGAGCGTCACCAAAAAGACTCCACATATTTCAGAACGTGAATGATGATGAAAAAACAGGTGCAAGAAATCTACGCCCACTTTGTCCAACAAGGTGGACTATGCGATCAAGTAGCATTCGCCGAATAATAAAGCACTATGAACAAATTTTGCCATTTTGGAAAAGTTTTCCCACGAAGAAAATTCAGATGCTGCTTCAAAATGCTCTGGTTTTCTAGACAATATGCTGCACTTCAAAACCTTTTCTTCGTTTCACTATTTTGTCAAGTGATGGATCCTGTGGAGGAAGTGAACACAACTATTCAATGTCCCAGGATTGGTGCTACGGAGGTGGAATCTAAGTTAGAGTGCCTACTTGAAATCCTAGAAGAAAAGCGTGCTGAGTTTGAGCAGTTCTGGGATGACTGCTTAAGGAAAAAGCCTAACGGTGTTCAAGAGCCAAAATTACCTCGCCAGAGGTTCGTGCCAAAGAAGCTTGAAGAAATCAATACTACCAAAACTCACGAATTCAAAAGTCCCGTGGAATATTTCCGCAGAATATACATCGAAGTGATTGAAACTGTGAAAGCATGTGTAACTGAAAGATTTGAATCTACTGGACTTAACAAAGTACTCATGATCGAGAAGGAGTGTGTCTCAGCTGTCAACGGCAGTAGTGTAAGTTCTGTAAAAATGGAGAAAGCACAGGAGTTCTTCGCAAATGACTTGAATTACGACAGACTGCAGCTTCATCTGTCAATGTTAGGAGACATCGCTAGGCAGAGAAACATTCCTTAACCACAATGAGAGAAATTAGAAAGATGTTAGTGGATGATAAGACCATTCGAGAGCTTCTCCCAGAAGCTTACACAGGTGTGAAGCTCCTCCATGTTGTGCCTGTGACGACTGCATCTGCCGAGAGATCGTTTAGCGCACTACGTCGGCTCAAAACGTACCTGCGATCGACAATGGGCCAGAAGAGATTGAACAATATTGCCATACTGAATGCTCAACAAGCTGTATTGGACAATTTAGATCTAAGACCAATCGTGAACGACTTTGTACAAGCTAATCCAGTACGACGTACAACATTTGCATTGTTTTAGCACTAATGAAATTAAAAGGTGTATAATTTGTGAAATCGTTTTTTTTTAGCAAAATCATTGAATCTTTAATAATATTAAAATTCCACAGTAAAACCGATATAGGAAAGCCTCAATCTGTGTATATCATAATAATGGGAAACTTTATAACTATAATCATTCAAAATATATTGAAATTACAGCTATCGATAAAATAAAAAATAAATGTATTTTAATAACAAAAAACAAGTTACTATGGGCATGAATGTATTGTTAAATACATATTTGATCAATATCAAAACGCACCAAAAAGTCTCAAAATGCACTTTTAGCAACATTTTTTTCTAAATTTTCTGGGGGAGCTCCAAGGTGAGCCCCCCCAAAAGTTTTGCTAAGTCGGCGCCTATGATAACAAGTACTTTTTAATAAAAATATCAAACCTTTGGTATATAAAATTACAATTCATTTATCCTGGCCTCTCGCACTATTACCTTTATGTGAAATAAATTATAAGAAAACGTTCCTAGTCCAAGTTATAGATAAAGATAAAAAATTTTGTTGAAGGAAAATAAGTTTGTTAGAACATACACACCTAAATATTTTTGTTTTTCAATGCACAAAAACAGTTCCTTTTCGTTACGTTCTAACATTTTCTCTGATTGAATCTTTTTAGTAGCTGTCGGCTATTTTCTCGTAAAAATGAAATGAACTAAAAATTGTCTTCATTCTTAAAAATGTACTTTAAAATTTGACAACGTTAAACAAAATTCAAATTAGGAAAACTTCCATAACACAACATTCAAAAATTAAATGTAAAATAAGAAACAATTATATTTAAGAAAGTAATTTACTAAAAATTTAATTTTCGAAAGCAAACTTTGCCAAAGAAAAATTTAGTCAAGCATGAGATTGTATTTTTTTGGCAAATCCGACTTTTCCATGACATAACGTCGTATATCACAAACTTAATCTAGGAATGTAGACAAGATAGAAAATGAAGACCTTTGTCTCTCACTTTATTGCCTATTGTATATAAATTTACAAATCAACTTTAACCATTTACATATTTTTTACTGACGAGAACTAGAAAATAAGAGAAGTTTCTTAGTTTTGTTTCACTTTGTAAAAGGATCATTCTTTAAATAAATAAAACCGTTCTTAATTATTTAGAGCTAACTTCAAGAATTTTTATTTACTTTAGCTTCTCTCATTCTTCCATTAAAATTGACGTATTTTAACCTTTAAAACACAAAAAACATTTTGCTTTCACGATTTTTGACACAACAATGACTAACAATAATTCTTTGCCTGGCAGGTTGGTTATTTATTTCTTCTGCGTTAGGTAGGTATTCTAAAGGCTTTATTACATGGCATTTCATTTTATATCTGGAGAAAATAGTTGTAAACTGTTTAACATTTTATTACCACATCGTTAAAGTAGATTAATAAAATCGTAAACTGTACAGTATAATCTTTCTTTGTTGTTATCTGTCAAAAGTTATTGCACACTTCGCTTAGCCTCCATATTTATATTTTAAACTACAGAACACTAGTTAATCGCTTGCTAAATAAGCATAAACTTATATTAATATGTTAAAGCTTTTCATGCTTCGTCGAAAATCTATTCGGATGATTACACACCAATTGGAATTTGGAAACTATTAAGTATGTTCTCTCAATTAACTAAAATGGTGTTACGAAGCGTATTTTAGCTATTATTAAATACTTGGGACCCTACGATTAAGTAAACGCTAAAACCCGTTAAACATTTCATACTATGTAATGAAACGAAGATCTAGCAGACGTATAATTACGAAAACATTAAGGAAATACGTCAAAAAACCTTTTTTCTGTCCTTTATACGCTTGCAAAGCACACAGTATATACAGTGTGTAGAGTTAAATAAAAAATGTTGAGAACTATTTATAATAGATACATTGGGTATGCGTTATTCTTTCTCGCCTCTTTCTTCCCTTACCCTCTTTTGACTTTAATTTTTTTTTAAGCGTTACATTTCTACTGGTCAGATTTGAGCTGGAATATCAGTGGTATCACGATCTTCTTACATTCTGCAATTAACATGTTCGATTCCCGTTAACAGTCGCTTTGTATGAGGTTTTCCTCTATAACGTGCCAATTTATGACTGTCGTTACCCGAATGCAAATTTCGGATTTGTGTTATTTTTAAATACAGATTGTCCCGAATTGCAGTGTCTAAACTTTAACACCCTATTCTGCTTCCAAAATAAGCCCTAATTTCTTATATAAACATATGCCGAGAAATACTTCGTTTGCGAAATACAGAGTGCTAAAGTTTTAATCATACGGTAAAAGTACAAAATTCGGACGCCTTAAGGCGTATTTTTATTTTATGACTTCTTAACGTAGATCGGTGTTGTGGAATTAAATTAAGAAAAATTAATTTAATTTTCAGTACATGTCGTCCTATCGGATTAAAAGTCCAAAATTAAAAAATAAGATGGCTGTGGTTTCTAGGGTAATAAATTCCGGACGTAAAATCCTGCCCCATTCGGATGTCCGGGAGGGCAGGGCCCAAGCGACCACGGTCATCGAAAGTATAAACTGTCTGATTCACTACTGCAACATCCGCGGCATCAGGTCTAATCTTAATGCTATTCACCAACATCTTGAACAATTACAACCTAATATTTTGTTTCTATCTGAAACACCTCTGAAAGCTCCGAGTCACCCGACTTGCAATTTCCTCAATACCACCTTCACTCTAACTTTCGATATAAAGAAGGTGTTTCTGCCTTAGAAAATAAAAATTTTGACGTGATTTGGTTTAAACATTCTGGTCCTAATTTTGTGAAATTCTACTGTTGCATTTATAGGTCTCCTAATGACAGTAACTTTCAAGACTTCTTCGATTACCTTAGTATGAAAGTTGACTACCTCCTGTCCCAGTTTCCATCTTGCGATATCTCAATTGTAGGCAATTTCAATGTTCATACCTCTAATTGGCTTCAGTTTTCATCTACTACAAATCCCGCTGGTCATAGTGCAGAAACATTTGCTATTTCATGTGATCTCACACAAATGATTTCTGAACCCACAGGAATCCCTTATAACCCTAACCATACTCCACATCTTCTAGATCTCTTTTTACATCAAACCCTCTTGTTTATAAAACTTCCGTTCTTTCGCCTTTAGGTCCTTCCGACCATTGTCTAAGAAAAATCATTTCTACTGTACCTAATTCCACTGTTGTTCGCAAAACCGATAGAACCTTGTGGTGTTTTAAGTCAGCTCGATGGAGTAATTTACGGGATTTCTTTGCAACCTTTCCATGGCGTGAATATTGTTTTAAGTCGTCCTCTTCTTCGGACATCGCTCTTTCAGTATCTGAAGTCATCCCCATGGGAATGGAGTTATACATTCCCAAAAAACAGTACCGTATAGGTCATTCACGTTCCCAACCCTGGTTCAATAGGGCTTGTGCTGATGCAATATCTTTAAAAAATAAATATTACATTAAATGGAAATGTAATAAATCGGTCGACAGTCACGTAGAATACGTTGGTGCTAGAAATATCTGCAAAAGTGAAATCACTAAAACTTCGTAAATTTTGGTCTTTACCTAAAACCATTAGTAAAAACTTTGGAACATCTTCATTTCCCCCCCTGACAACTATTGACGGATCGGTAGTTGCTGATTCTGTAGACAAAGCCAATGTTTTTGTGGATCTGTTTGCATCAAACTCGTGTCTCAATGATTCTGGAAAAGATGTACCCCTAGTCAACTCTTCTTCATACGCTATGAAACCAATTAATTTTCGGGACAAATTCTTGGAATCGATTATCAGTAGGTTTGATCTCAATAAGGCGACTGGCCTAGACGGTATCCCAGCTATTGTCTTAAAGAAATGGTCCCCCGAACTAGTACCAGTCCTATCTAAGCCCTATACGATCTCTATGTCTTCTGGGGAATTCCCTTCATCACGGAAGTTAGCAAATGTTCAACCTATTCCCAAAAAAGGCGATAAGACCGATCCCTCAAACTACCAACCAATTGCCAACACTTCCTTTTTGTCTAAAATCATAGAAAAATCCATCAATCAGCAACTGCTCACGTTCCTTGAAACTAACAAACTCCTTAGTGACCATCAATATGGGTTTAGACGAACTCGTTCAACAGGTGATCTTTCATATGTGACCCAAGTTTAGATATCTCAAAGGCATTTGACCAAGTTTGGCATAAGTGTTTACTTGCCAAACTCACCTCGTTTGGATTAAATGATACG
This sequence comes from Vesta saturnalis, assembly GCA_036346205.1. Lineage (NCBI taxonomy): Eukaryota > Metazoa > Arthropoda > Insecta > Coleoptera > Lampyridae > Vesta > Vesta saturnalis. The sequence continues at coordinate 3,625,989 of JARFJB010000014.1, read as the reverse complement.
CTCATCAACTGGGTTTCTAGTTTCCTTGATAAAAGACGAATACTTGTCGTAGTTGATGGCTTTTTTTCAAAAGAAGTTATTTCTTGAACAACTAACCCCATCCATTGCCTAGTGATAATCCACCTTCTATGTCAAATCAAGAAATTAAAGCTGAAATGGCAAATTTAATCAACAAAGACATTTGACGTATTCTCGAATGGGGAAGCAATAATCTAGTTAAATTTAATGCTAACAAAACTCAGTGTTGCCTTATATCCGCCAAAAAAGATCGATCATTTCCTGTTGTAAGTATGAATGGCTCAGTTCTTAAGTTTTCAGACCCTATTACTCTGTTGGGTATGACTGTATCTTCAAATCTCTCATGGGTTGACCATATTCTGTCAGCTACCAAAACAGCGGCTCGTAAAATAGTCTTTTTGTACATATCTAAGCAGTACTTTACCTCTGGACAACTCCTTCTGCTGTATAAGGCCCAAATTCGGCCTTATCTGGAATATAATTCTCACTTCTGGGTTCGTGCTCCCCAATACGCTCTCGATATCGTTGATCGTATTCAAAAGAGAACGATTAGGCTTATAAATGACCCGTCCTTAACTTCTCACACACAGTCCCTTGAGCATAGAAGGATGGTTTCAGTTCTTTCTTTGTATTATCGTTATTACAACGGTTATCATCTCGGGCTATCTTTGCGAGAAACACTCGGTCCGCTCATTCACATCATCAGTATGCATTACAAATCTCCACTTGTCGTAAACAAACGGGGGCAATCCACAGTTTTCTACACGGATTCTAAACTCTGGAATGATCTCCCTAGTTCCTGTTTTCCTGTCACTTATGATATGAGAAAATTTAAGGTAGCTGTTCACAGGCATCTATTGGCAATTTATTATCCCTCTATCCATCCTCCTAAGTGTTCCTGAACACTTTAGCACGATAGGCCAAATTTAGCCTGTTCAGGTCCACAATCACAAAAAAAAGCAAAGAGGATGTGCTGGCCACAGAATCGGCTCTCCTCTTCTTATCCACTGCTGCGGTCTCCAGTTATTCAAAAATTCTATTTCTAGTATAATTTGGCGGAGCACCATAATGCTGTTACCACATCCCATTCTACTTCTAAGATCCACATTCTCTAGTACCATGGGTAGTTCTTCTGATTGAATTCGTAAATATTCCTGGCCGGTTAATAGAACGTCAAAGAAAAATGGGCCAATTACTTTGCCATTTAGAATGCCGCCCCCAACGTTGATTTGCCATAGACGTTGTGAATCAATTGCTCTCGTTCAGTACGGGTTTTCTGTGGCATAATAATGCATATTGTGGCGATTGAGGTGCCCATCGTTTCTAAACGTCGCTTCATCACGATCGATTTTGAAAGTCATTTCCGTACAACTCTGGAAGGTAAAAAATTTGAATATTTCAATAATAGAAAGACAAATTATGCTAACCTTGGAGCAAAATAATTTTGTACGGATGATATTTTTCTTCGTTGATAATTTTATATATGGAGCCCAGGATTGTCTTGAAATTTGTCGCATACTGACATGTGGATTTTCTTGCAAATGAAGTAAGACATTTAACTTTTTGTACATCTTTATTGAGTATGGTTCTTTTTTGGGGCTGCAATAACTTGCACTCCCCGAAACGACAAATCTATCTCTCAAATTCCTAATCGTGGTCACTTGCGGGTCTTACGTTTGTAAATTTTTGCTTGTAAACTCTATTAGTCAAAAGACAATTCTGACGGCATTCTCCCAAAATGTATATCATCTGACACATTTCTTCTTTTGAAAAATTCATTTTTATGAAAAAGCACTCACAGATATTGGAGAACTGTCAATTATTGCATTTTTTTTTTCATTTTGACTACTTGATCACTTGTACGAAATATTAATAATAATAATAGCTACCAATCCCAATATCAAACAAATGTATTAGTGAACAATTCTGCATCATTAGAACTCCAGTATAACGTGATAGCGTTAAAATAACGTGATAATACTACCTTAGCGACAGGAAAGGAGTTAAATCCGTTGTAATTTTCAGTTTATCGGACTGAAGACTTAACCAATCAATTTAGAAATTCACTATGGGATATCATTAGAAAGCCAAGGAGAATCTCTATCGACTGGTCAAATGAAATATAGGGTGTTCCATTAGAGATAAGTGCTATTTTGTATTTGTAACTCACACTGTATTGGGTGTCCCACATAAGACCTTCTATTCCCTTATCTAGAAAGATATTTTGTTTAGGAAAAAAGTTAAATACAAAGAGTTATTGTTTTTAAGGGAACTTTTATATTATATTCCTTTCACGTATACAGAGTGCTCAGTTTTTTATGGTCAGGAATCAACTCCTAAAAAGTAAATGGGATACCCTCTATATTATTTTGGATATGGATTCCTCATAAAAAATCAGGGTGACTTTCAATACGAAATTATATAGCTATCTCTCGTCGTTTAGGATTTAATAGCCGTTTTATTAATTTTTTTGCTAAAAACGTATTTATTTAAGGTAGTAGGAAAAAATATAAGTATATCATATTTGGTGAATCTTATTCTACAGACAATACCGCAATATATAATTCTAGTTGTTTACTTTGGCTACAAATTATACAGGGTGATGTCAGAAATTGATCCGATCGGGATATATATCACCTATAAGCCGATAATTTTAAATGGAACATCCTGTATATCATTGCCGATTTCGGTTTCGTAAAAATTAAGGTAACTTTGTATAAAATAGCCTCTCTAGCCGTTTGGAAAATATTCGCTATTAAACATTCTTTATGCAATAAAAAACACCTTTCGTTCAAATTTAATGAGAAAATACGTTACAAATATTTTTTATCGGGCTGACTGTAGTAGATTTTCAATAATATACCGTAGTTAATAATTTTAACTAACATGTCTGTATTTTCGGAAAAAATCATTTACTACAAATCGTAAAATTAAACCAAGTATTGCCTGTAATCAAAACCAACTAACGCTACAAAATCAAAATTGTCATGGAAAACAAATAAAGTGCTTTGGAAACCAACGGAAACAAGAATTGTCAAATAATAATTTTGGTTTGTTGTGCGTTAAGTTTATATTTAGCTTATAATGTTTTATAGTACCGAAGAAAGGTTAATCTTATATCAGTGTTATCTCCAAAATAACAAAAGCATTGCACTAACTATTAGAGCATATCGTCAAAAGTATCTGGAAAGATCCATATTTGGGCGAATTGAACGAGATCTCGAACAGCATGGTGTTTTAAAGTATGCTAAAAGAAATATACCTAAATATATCTTTGAAACGCAATTAAATGTATGTTTGTATTTTGAAGAATTTACAGAAAATTCCATCAGAGATGCCGAAAAAGGCTTATATATTGTTAGAACTAATATCCATAGGACGCTGGAAATAGGGCGTTTAAGTTCGCTAAATTACAACACTTAGCACCTAACGATCATGTTCTACGCTTGGAATATTGTAACTTAATAATGGATCGACATTTTCGTGACTCTAATTTTTTTAACAAAATGTGTTCGACGGACGAAGCGATATTTATTACCTCAGGGATATTTAATGAAAAGAATACTCACCATTGTTCTCAAGAAAACAAAAACAGCATTAAAACTATACAACATTAAGGTCGCCGTAGTGTTCATTACTGGTGTGTGATTTACAGGAATCAAATAATAGGTCCTCTATTTCTGGATAACCATTTAAGTGGTGCGAGGTACTTGGAGATACTGACTAACAATATCAGACTGTTACTAGAGGTCAGTGGTAACATAAGTAATATTCATTTTGCTTCTCTAGGCCGAGTGTATCATTTATGATACACTAGTATACTATGTGGTTTTTCAGATTGACGAGCTGCGATGCCTTCTAGTTTTGACTTACGATCACTTGTGCACTGGTTCAGAGCCTAATCTATCTTTTCTAGAATAAGAAATAAAAGGATAGCTTACGCTCTATTTTCGTAGTCGATGCAAAAATGTACGTAAATAAACTGTTCTTGCAGTGTCAGTGTTAGTGATCTATAAAAGAATAAGAAATAAGGATAAAAGTGATTAGAAACTATAGTGATAAAGTGCAAAATTTATAAAAGAACCTATAAAGACAGTGAATTGGAAAAAATGCATGAAACAAGGGAATACCCTGACACGGATATGAGTGACGAAGATTTGGACGATTCCAATGCGGATCCACACTACCAGGAAGAGTCAGAATCATATGACAGTGACAGTGATGATTCAATGGTACAAGTTAGTGCTTCGACTACAAAACTCCAACCGAAAAGAAATAGGGTTATTAGACGACCTCCATCACCCGTACCAAGTACAAGTAGAGCTACAAGCCGATCTCCATCGCCCCAATCCAATAACCATATGGCCACAAGCCGTTCTCCATCACCTCAAACAAATACTACTATAGCCAGTCAGTTCCCCAACCAGGAATTATGTTTGACAATATTGTATGGACCGATCCCATTGGAAACCAAAAGATATTTCAGTTCACTGGATCCAGTGGAATGGATCCCAACACTAGCGGAATTTTGGCGTTGGCAGACCCGATAGACTAGCTTCTATTGTTTTTGACTCCTCAAGTTTTAAATAAAATGGTTGATGAGACAAATCTTTATGCAACACAAGGTTTAGAAAAAAGTGACGCTGGTCCCAATTCACGTTTACACGACTGAACACCAATAGATTGTCAGAAAATGACCAAATTCACCGGCTTACTAGATGGATGGGTCTGGTCAAAGTGCCCAAATTGGCTGATTATTGGCGTCGAACCGAGATATACATTCCCATTTCTAAAAAATACTATGTCGCGAAATAGATTTGAATTGTTGCAATGCACAATGAGGTCCAACAACACAATCGTCTGAATAAAATAGAGAATATTCTTCAGATGTTTATAAATAGTTTCCAAAGCACCTACACACCAGCGCAAAAAATATGTATTGACGAAACTATGATACCTTGGAGAGGGAGGTTAAGTTTCCGGCAGTATATACCCTCTAAAAGACATCGATATGGGATAAAAATGTACAAGTTATGTACCAATAAGGGCTACACCTGCAACTTGTCAGTTTACGTTGGCAACGATAAAGCAGAAGACTCTGATGCGTCGGCTTCTCTGAACGTAGTGATAAAATTGATTCAGGATCTTCTTGATCATGGTAGAACACTGTACATCGACAACTTTTATACAAGTGTACTTTTGGCTCGTAAACTGCTCTCTCATAACACACACGTAGTAGGCACTCTCCGCCAAAACAGAAAGTATATTCCCCAAGAAGTAAAATCTGCACGATTGCGAAAAGGTGAAATTATCGCTAAAGAATCCTGTCATGGAATCACCATACTAAAATGGAAGGGTAAAAGGGATGTGATGATGCTGACAACTACTCACCTTGGCACTGATACCCATACTGTTAGATCAAATATTTGAAGAGAAACTGTGAAACCCGTATGCGTTGTAGACCATGATACAGGAAAATCGTCAGTTGATGTAAGCGACCAATTATCGTCTTATAACACTTCTCTACGTAGATCGATTAAATGGTATAGAAAACTAATGATCAAACATTTTGTGGGGAACCAGTCTTGTAAATGCCCACTTTCTCTATTGCTAAAATTCGTTAGATTCTACAAAATTGACAATAACGCAGTTTAGGGAGAGTGTTATACAATCTCTTCTCAAATCTAATCAAAGAGTTTTAGTAGAAGCCAAGAGAAAAATTGATCATCTAATTCAACATGGTCAAAATAAAAGGGGTCGATGCAACGAATGCTATAAAAAATTTGGGAAGCATGGTAAGGTGGTAGATGGCAAAAAAAGGCTGGCTGCACAGGAAAAATCCGTCTGAGATCAGTGTGAGGGTAATCCATTTTTTTGAAGAGAATGTTTTAATGGTTGCCATTAATTTTTAATCTTAGTGTTTTGTAACTTTAGTTTCCATTTTTGCATTGATATAAGCACTTATTTTGTATTTATATAAATAGATACATTACTTCAAGGCTCTGTACATTTTATTCCATGTCCACACATTGGTCCTCATAACACCTTTCCAGGCCACAACTTTAAGTTGCTCTTTATAGTGCCAGGGCACACAAACCCTAAGCTAATGTATGTCTTATGGGCGGTGTATTCCAATGAATACACCACTGTCTAGAATAAATAATAGTTGGTGTATCAATTAGGATACACCCGGCCTGTGGTAAGCACTACTCAGTGTATCCTAAACGATACACACGGCAGCGAAGGTGTTAAATGAAAACTATGCAGAGGTCGTTGGGCGAAATGGAAATAAATATTCGTCGACCTCCGCGGAATCACGATTTGACCCCCCTGGACTATTTTCTGTGGGGAACATTAGAGGGTAAAGTCTATAATAATAAACCTCAATATGTTGATGTCAGGAATCGAATAAGGGAAGAAATTCAAAATACCAATGAAAGTGCTGCAGTAAGAGACGCCCTAAGAAAATTAGGAGTCATCCACACAACCTGTATTGCTCAGAATGGAGGCCATGTAGCACATTTACTTAAATTTTCCGTTTTGTATTACGTATAGTTTATTGGTTCTTTCGTTATATGTATTTGTTTTGTTTGTTTTTACCTATTAATTATTTTGTAATGAGATGTTCACTATTAACTTCTTGCTACTTAATATTTCACAAAACTCACCGTATTGTTAAATGTTAAAACATTTCTTTATTTGTTAAAACATAGTAAGTCGTTGAAATAAAAGATTAAATATTATTGTTATATCGAACATAGGTATTTTATTTTACCGGTCATTTGGGAGAATGATTTTCCTAGAAAGTACAGACATTGTTTGTGAATACTTTTACAAGTACTTTATTTTAGGTTTATTAATTATAATATTTTTCGTTAGAATTCGTTAATTATTACATGTATACTCTATCTTATCCATTTTTAAAGGATTTCATTTTCTCAGTAATTTCATATTTAATACCTTTTTTGTGCGATCGTTCATTTTTGTCAACTTACTGTCACTATTTTGACAACAGTAGGTGGCATTTTCTGTTTAATGAGTCTAACTGAACGGTAAGTAATTTACTTACCGTTCAGCGAACAGTAAGTGAAATTCATAGTTTACTGAAACACCTGCCAGAGTTTTGGGTATAGTATTATTTATTAATATTAAAATTAAATTTACAATTGTTACAATTGGAAATGGTAATAATAATAATAATAATAGTTTAATAATAATAATAATAATAATAATAGTTTACTGATTAGCAGAATTTCTGACACAATTATTTTACAGCTGTCACATTAACATTAAGGTTACTAAGGAAACAATACATACGCTTGTGGCTCGGCTTGTGGTCATCTTTTAAGCAATTTTGAGATAAAATAAAATGTGTTTTGCCTACATTTTGCCATCAAGTGTATTGTTGATCGCACAAAAAATAGCATAAGCATTTCGAACAGTAAGGAGTTTACCGATCTCCTCCAATATTGACGACTAAGCGAAGCATTATCGTCGATCGGTAAACTGTCCTTACTGTTCTTAATACTTAATATACCATATGTTTGTCTGTAGCCCTAAGTAGTAAACGTAATAAGTTTCTATTGCTCACGAACTAGTTGTTTTTTCAATTTTGTAAAATGTAATAACTTTTTATGGTAAATCCATCCTTTTTTAGACAGGTTATTTGTTGAATGTCATAAATCCTTTTACTCATAAAGAATTTAAACTTCTAGCAATTGAACCCCTTATTAGTTCCCAAATCCTTAAAATAAATACAACCTCTATAATCTGGAAATTACTTCAACACTAATGTAGTCATTCCCACGGCTCCTATTTTTTCAAATCTAACCAATCACAATTCGCATCCCTTGCCACAGTATTTAGCAATCCTATTTTGTGCCTCCCATTTTCACCCTTTCTTGATTAAAAATTATATTTTCAAGCGACAGTAAAAATATGTACCTGTTACTATCAACATCACTTTACTCTATAAATTGAATGTAAATTTTAACATGTAAGTAGCTCAAGTGTAACATTTTTATTTGATAAATTATTTATAAAGGTGTATAGTAGTTAATATAATTATTAAAATTATCTAACTCTCTTCTTATTACAAGTATACTTGAATAATACGAATTAAAGTGAAGTTAATCCTTCAGGATAATTGTAGAAGCACGTTATCCATCAAAACAGACATGTTAGTTAAAATTATAAACTACAGCATATTGTTGAAAATATACTACAGTCAGCCAGTTAAAAAATATTTGTAACGTATTTCCTCATTAAATTTAAACGAAAGGTATTTTTTATTGCATAAAAAATGTTTAATAGCGAATATTTTCTAAACGGCTAGAGATGGGTATAGGCTAGTTTATACAAAGTTACCTTAATTTTTTGTGAACAATCGAAATCGGCATTGATATACAGGGTTATCGACTTATAGGTGATTTTATATATCCCGATCGGATCAATTTCTGACACCACCCTGTATAATTTGTAGCCAAAGTAAACAACTGGAATTATATATTATGGTATTGTCTGTAATATAAAAATGGCAGATTCACCAAATATAATATACTTATATTTTTTCCTACTACCTTAAATAAATACGATTTTAGCAAAAAAATAAATAAAACGGCTATTAAATCCTAAACGACGAGAGATAGCTATATAGTATCTTATTGAAGGTCAGTGTGTCCCATTTAACTTTTAAGAATTGATTCCTGATCATGAAAAACTGAGTACCCTGTATACGTAAAAGGTATATAATATTGTATTAACCTCTGTTTGCGCTCTGTAATATTTTACTATTTGTAATTTGCGCGCCTTCTGGGTGTGTAACCCAACGCGGTTTTATTTTGCCTCGGCTTTGCTCAGTCGTGTTTATAATTTATTATAAACGGGGTGTGGTTCGTATTAATTACTTGATAGGCTTAACACTGTCACCTTAAAAAAATCTCTTAAAGCATTTTAAAACGTATATTAACTAATTTTACAATAAATAAATAATTAAGTAACAAATGTATTTATTCTTTCCGGCTCCTTACTCGCTCTCCTGGGGGGTTGCTTTCTAGGTACGTAATCGTTTCTGGAAATATAAATATATGGATTATCTTAACTTACTCCTTATTTAGTACGTAATATTTATATTACGGTCCTGTATTTACAGAAGCTGGTACGGTTGCTTTAATACAGTTTTGTTCAACGGCGCCAGTGTAACCAACTCGGACGGAGAAAATCAATATCGTTCTCGGCTTATGCGCATGGCATAATTATATATTCGTCAGTAACTCTGGAGCGTTGAAGCTGGTATGTCGCGCTCCTAGGAAGTAATACACGCGCGAGATCCACGTATGCAAATGCAAGATCTCTGGACTGTCTTTATTTAATTATAACCGGTTTGATTTTGTTATTTATTTATCTAACTGGATTAATTACGGACTTCTATACTAAATCTAATTATATACAGTTTATTAGGAGAACGAAATACGGGATATTAAAATGCTATACTAAATGAATTTAGTAAGGTAAATCGTAATATACACCAGGTCGTAGTTATATTATTTAATACCGGTAAACATGGGATAATTTACGTACTATCTAATGTTTTACTCTCCGACGGATTTTCCTAACTTATGTACAAATGCTTTTACACTAGGTGTTTCGCGCTGGTTTATTCTGAATACCAATTTATGCAACAGGTTTCGTGTATACTCTCCTGCGATTAAAGACACCGTGTATGGTTATTGTGTTTGTCTGTATGTATTGTATTTTGTTTCGAGCGGGTCTCAGTAATACTCAGAAGACGTAGGCTATGGCCTGTCTTAACCGGATGGACTAAGAGAAAGGTCGTAGGTCTTACAGCACTGTAACAAACCTTCACCCTCAAGTGTTTGCGAGTGACGTGGGGGTTACCTTGCATGGCACTCTGGGTGTTAGTGTACGGTGTTTGCGAGTGACGTCGGATCTCTGCGTGGCACTTTGGCGTTAGTGTAAGGTTATAACTCCTGGAGACTCAGCCCGGCGTTATTTATGTTCTGTAGTGTTTGATTGTAAATTGTTAGATTTTATAACTTTACAACTTACGTGTCTATCAATGGCAGTACAGGATTAAACTTTAGATTGCCCGGTGCGAGGTGGTGCGCGTTATCACACAATCGCGATGGACTCCTCGGCGGTGATTAACAGGTCGGTGCTTACACGAAGCAATCGGTACGGACGGCTACTGGATATCGGCTTGACTTGAATCTACTTCGATTCCTTCACTTTCACGCGCGTCGCGGGTTCATAAAGGTGCATCTGTGGGCGGCTTCGCGGCTACCGTGCGGGGGATGCCGTTATTTGATTGGTTGAGATCGTTCTGACGTGCAAAAACTTACTGGTTTTTAGAAATACACGTCAGCGGTGATTAATAAATTATTTGTTGTGCAATATCGCGTAAACTTTTAAAATTATAGATATAGGATGGTCCGCAAATAATTTATTCTAAAAAGCATACATAAAGGACGCTGGTTCTTTACAATATAAAAGTTCCCTTAAAAACAATAACACTTTGTATTTAACTTTTCTTCCTAAACAGAATATCTTTCGAGGTAAGGGGACACCCTGTACAACAATCAAATTTTCTTCAGATTTACATCTGCCAAATATTAGAAGACTTTTGCTAAATGTGGGTTAGCTCCAATTTGCAAAATCTAATTTGGTCAATTCCCAAGAAATTCTCAAATATGACGTGTTTTCCGTAGAAAATGGGTCATACATCTCTTCAAGTTCATAATAAACCCATAGTATGTAATAACTTTTTTCTTGTTTCAGAAGTATAAATCGAAGTATTGGGTAAAATATACAGGGTACTATTTAACAAAATGCAACTTTGATATGCCACATATTTATGAGACACCCTGTATAGAGGTGAATATTTTTACACAGTGCGCAATTGCCCGCTATCTCACCTCACGAAAGCAGAATTAAATTATCTCAAATCGTTTAGGCATAGTGGAATAAATACGGGGAATTTGAACACCCTGTATATAATTTACATAAATCTGTACGTTTCAATAACAATTACAGTTATCGTCCTCAGTAGTGGTAAAATCTTCAAGAATTATTTAAAATGTTAGAAGAAATTTATGAAATATGAAAAACAGCCTGCTATTAATATAATAGACATACAGGGTGTATTTTAAAATCACCGACAAACGAAAACTGGAGATTCTATGATTCAAAATAAAACAAAAATTATCATAAACGCTTTTCCGAAAATGCTTCCTAACCGAGATGCAGGTTGATTAAAAAATATTTTTTTTAAGATTACTCAAAAACTACAAAAGATATTACACTGAGATTTGGTACACCTAAATGTCTAATTAAGTACAGTTAAACAGGTGAGTTTGAGTCAACTGGCTTCTTCCAGTGGCGTAGAATATGTTAAGTTAATAACTTTAAGTAAAGAAAGAAAAAACCCTGCTTTTTTTGAAGAAATATATTTTTTTAAATTCAACATTTAATTTTGCAAATAAAATCATACTTAGTATTTTTTCGATTCGGCACCCGTTTTTGAAATATTTTGCATTAACATAAACGACTACATTATTCAGTAATAACCAAATTAAATAAATCAGGGATTGCTTTGTATTTGACAGTTACGTATCTTATGTTTGCATGGCATAACCCCTATTCAGCGGCCCCCTTATTCAGCAGCCCCCGTTTCAGCGGTCCCGTTTCAGCGGTTCCCGTTTCGGCGGTGCCCCGTTTCGGCGGTGCCGTTTCAGCGTCCCCTGTTCCAGCGAACCCCGTTTCTGCAGGAAAATGGACCTAGTTGAGTTAGCATAATGTCGATCAAAAAATGAATTAACTTATCAGGTACTTTGGTTGTTCAGAAAAAAAAAAAATAAAATACAGTTGTCACATTATTATATTCGATATGAATAAATTAATTTTAATTAATAGTTCACATTTTAATATTTTCAAATTGCTAATAATGAATTGGAAAATCAACAATTCCAAGCGCTATGTATCTATTTCACTACCAACTTAAAGTAAATTATGGAAAACGAAAAAAACCAAATAGTGCAAAGGGGCTCCGGAAAAGGTATACCGCCGAAACGCGGGCCGCTGAACCAGGTCACCGCTAAAACGGGTCTCTGCTGAAACAGGGTCTGCTGAAACGGGACCGCTAAAACGGGGATCGCTGAATCGGGAACCGCTGAACCCGGGTGTAACCGTTTGCATTTATGTTATGGTAATACTAATTGCAATGCTCGTGCAGCCGCTCGACTTTATGAACAAAGATTTCGAAATAGAAGACGTTCACATCATACTAGATAGAGTTTATGAAAATTCATCAATAAGTACGCGTGAGTTAGGTTTAGAATTTGGTGTGTCGCATAGCAAGTCTTGGAAAGTTTTACGAGAACAAAATTTACATCCCTTTCACCTACAAAAAGTGCATGCATTATTGCCTGCTGACCATCCTCATCGAATGAATTTTTGCGAATGGTTTTTAAATAAAAATGCTGAAGATGTACAATTTGTTAGAAACTTATTGACCACTGATGTGTGTATTTTTTCCCGAAATGGAATAATAAACTTGCATAATTACCACAAACGGTTAGATGAAAATCAGCATCCAACTGTAGTTACAGCTCACCAACATAGATTTAGCGAAAATATTTGGATAGGTATACTAGACGATCACCTAATCGGACCTATCCGTTTTCCTCAAAGACTTACTGGCGAATTCTATTTAAATTTTTTGAGAAAAGATTTGCCAGAATTGTTTGACGACGTACCCTTAGATGTTAGAATGAACATGTATTTCATGCATGATGGTGCACCACCACATTCGACACGTAACGTCAGAGAATTTTTAAATGCATGGTTCCCTGGACGCTGGATTGGACGAGGAAGTGAAGTACCGTGGCCGGCAGGATCGCCAGATTTAAACCCATTGAATTTTTTTGTGCGGGGGGGTATCTGAAAACTCGTGTCTATTTTTTTCAAATTGATAATCGAGAGCAACCTTGGAATCGCATACAGATGGCATGCGATGAGATTAGGGCTATGCCACAAATTTTTGAGCGTGTTAGGTTTCATTTGCTAAGAAGAATACAAGCTTGCATTCAAAAGGAAGGAGGACATTTTGAACAATATGTATAAAAATAAAATTTTGTTTTTGATTCCTTCAATATCTCTTATTTTAATTTTTATTGAATAATGTGGTCGTTTATGTTAATGCAAAATATTTCAAAAACGGGGTGCCGAATCGAAAAAATACTAAGTATGATTTTATTTGCAGAATTAAATGTTGAATCTATCAAAAAACTGATTAGCTTAAAATATTCTACGCCACTGGATGGAGTCAGTTGACTCAAACTTACCTGATTAATTGTATTTAATTAGACATTTATGTGTACCAAATCTCAGTGTAGTATCTCTTGTAGTTTTCGAGGAATCTTAAAAAAAAACTTAAAAAAAGTATTTTTTAATCAACCTGTATCTCAGTTAGGAAGCATTTTCGGAAAAGCGTTTATGATCACTTTTGTCTTATTTTGAATCATAGAATCTCCAGTTTTCGTTTGTCGATGATTTTAAAATACACCCTGTATAAACATAAATATAAAAATGTACCATTAAACTCAAAAGCTAAGTATTTTAAGTAATATGAATGTGAAATAGAAAACTTTCATAACTTACGCTTTATTTAAAAATATTTTTAACGAAAAAGATTAATATTTTATAATTATAAACAAGTTCGTCGTTGTAATTGCAAAAAGAAGTTAATTCGAGACTTTCAGAGTAATTACAAAACTAATTCGACCATTTTGGTTTAAGGAAGATTCGTCTCATTAAAGAACAATATTTTGCAACATAATTTAATACAAATCCCACAAACCTGAAACTTTTTATCTCAAGGAGGTAAAACATAAAATTAATTAAAACAAAATATTCTTTAAAACAAAAATATTTTTCTACATTTCCGGCAGAATGCTTTTAAAAAGCAAGAAAAAACAGGAAACTTTAATGAAATTCTTTTATTATAATTATCACACATTTTATTTCCCCTTTATAGTCCGACAATTTATAGTTTCTGGACAATTTCCTGTAATTATTGTTCATTATAACGAACGTAAGAGGAACGAATAAGGAGACGGCGTCCTCGGGCGTTGGTGGAGTGTATTTGGCGCCGGGGCGCCATGAAACAGTGGAAGCCTTAACAACCCTCCCGACGGTTATTGCGCCGGAAACAACCTTAGATATATACACATTCCAGCAGATACAATATCTGATACTAGAATACAATGTGGTTAACTTACGACAAGCGAGATAATATCAGCTTTATGTAGTTAGAAATGAAAATACCCCCACTTTTTTTTAAATTTTTACTGTAAAATACTTTTCTATCTTCAGTGATTTTTCTAAACACATCATATACCAAACTCAGCCAGTTATACACGCTTACGTAACTTAACTAATCGCCTGCTAGAATTGATAGTCTCGTTGATCCTTGCCGCGAAACCTTCTAGGATTACATCTGCAGTTTATTTCACAGGATTAGCTTCTAACGTAATATGTGTTCGGAACATCTCGTATTATATATAATTTATAGTTATCCAAAAGATTCACCGACTTTCATCGAATATCTCTCTTACGGTTAATGCTTTAAGGTAATCTCGAAGAAAGCACGTTTAACTAAAAGAAAGAAAATTAAAGTATATACAGATATAAATAACCCAATTATATAGAGCCCTACAGGGTACGCGTATATACGTACTGTATCTTTAGAAGTAAAATTCTGTTTGGAATATAATTAAAGGAAAACAAAAGAAAAAGTTTATTTAATATATCACAATTGATTTTTCCAAAATTTTTAAATTAATTTTAAAACTTTGTAACTAATTGTGCTTTAAATTTACGCAACTCAACGTGTGAAACTGAAATTTATTTACAATATATTTGTTTAAAATTAAAGTGAATGATTTATAACAATTAAAAAATCTGATACAAATTAGCATTAAGTATGTGTTAATACACATACACTTTCAAGAATTATTCATAACTGTTGCATCTGCATAATATAGGTAATGGATGTGGGATGATACTATAACTAAAATTAATAAAATACTTCAAGAACGGCGGAAGACATCGATTTTGTATTTTTGTGCATATTTTGGAAGGTGGGAGGCATGTATTCCCCAAGCCAGCCGTGAAGGTGTGGTACCTTTGCGGCTGGCTACTCTCGTTCACAACACGTGTTCAATAAGGCTTGGACTGATACAATATCTTGGAAAAATAAATCTTGTACAAAATGGAAACCTAATAAAACGCCCGAGAATCATGCAAACTACGTTCGTGCTGCAAATACCTGTAAAAGTGTTATCACTAAAGCTAAAAAGTTGTTTCAACAACGCAAATGCAATGAATCAGCTACATCTTCTTTGGGCAGACGTAAATATGAGTCTTTAGTTAAAACCATCAGTAAAAACGTTCATCTTCATTTCCTCTCATGATATCGTTTAACGGAACTGAAGTTGCTGATTCTGTAGACAAAGCCAATATTTTTGTGAATTTATTTGCATCAAACTCGCGTCTTAATAATTATGGAAAAGATGTGCCCCTAATCAACTTTTCTTCATTCGCTATAAACCCAATTCATTTTCGCTAGAAACGATCATCAGTAGACTTGATCTCAATAAAGCGACTGACCCAGACGGTATCCCATCTATTGTCTTAAGGAAATGTTCCCTTAACTAACACCAGTCCTATCTATTCGATCTCTAAGTCGTTCATCATAGAACTTAGCAAGTGTTGTTAATGACCACCAATTTAGTTTTAGGCAGAGTCGTTGAACAAGCGATATTTTTTCCTGTGTAACCCAAGTTTGGAACGACACATTAGAACAATCCGGTAAAAAAAGTTTTAGTGGCTTTAGATATCTCAAAAGCATTTGACCAAGTTTGGCATACGTGTTTACTTGTAAAACGCACCTGGGTTTGGGTTTCTCGTTTGGTTAACAAAGGGATACGTGTCGTAGTTCCCAAACGGATCAGTTACAGCCTCTATACTTTTTGTTACACATAAACAACAAGTAACCCAGCCCATTGCTTTGTTGACGATAACACCCTTCATTTTCAAATCAAGATATTAAAGCTGAACTGACAATTTCAATCAATAAAAACATTCCACGTCTCCTTTAATGGGAAGTAATAATCTATATAGATATGATACTAATAAAACCAGGTGTTCCTTCAAAAAATATCCATCATATCCTGTGTAAGTATGAATGGCTCAGATCTTAAGTTTTCAGACTCTATTACTACGTTGGAAATAGCTCTATCTTCAAGTCTATCATGGGTTGACCATCTTCCGTCAGATAGTAAAGCATCTGTTCTTAAAATAGGACATTTTGTACACATTGCAATGGACGTAATACCCTTGGATATTACTTTTGTTTTTTTAACCCGCTCCAAAGAATAAGGCGAGTTATTTGAAACTTTTTATAATTTCAACATTATTGAATAAAATTTAATATTGTTATTGTAAAACTTAAAATGATTTTTTTTATTACGTTTTATTAAAGCTGAATGGGTTCAATTTACTAGTTAAACTTTACTTCGCTTGCTATTTAATTTCAGTTGGCGTAAATAAATTTTAAGATGTAAGTTTGCGAATTCGTTTCTTAATTGGGTACGGCGCCTAGCTCAAAGTTAAAATAAAGAAATGATCACTGTTACCATTAACCAAAGTTATGGTCATTTCGATTTTTTTATTTATCTAGATTCCTAAGAATCTTTATCAGAATTAAACAATATTTGTTTTTCATTTAATTATCATGTTTAAATTTAAATTTTAGAGGAAATCAAACACATATACATTTTATTTATTCACACAATCAAAAGGCTCTTACTTGTTATTTTCGTTGAAAGTTGATGACATAACCCGGCCCTCCTTTATACCAATTTGAGGCTTCATTTAGGTTGTTGGACTGCTCCTAGGATAATGTCACTGGGCCGCCAAAGTGGAAGCGCTTCCTTTGTTTTCTCTAATAGTCAATTATTGCTTTAATCGTTTAACTTCAACGCAAACAGCTTGCGCTACAAATTACAATGTCCAATCGTACACTTCGAGTTCTTATTCTTTATACTTTGATTTACCAATTTGGATCGATTACTGTCTTTTACATTTATTGTTCACTATTTAAACACAATTTATTACCGTTCTGATACATACAAAACGTGTTATCTTCACTTATTACGTCACCTTTAATGCGAATCTCAAATTATGGTGCAATCCTTTTTATTATCACCAACCTGATAATACTTGCACTTTTATTATTTTAATAAAGGTATTTTTTTACTTCTTCCCTATTACACTGCTAATAAATTCTTATTTGTAATTTTCACAATTGATAGGGCCTCATAACTATACAATGTCACTTATGCTGCGCCGTCAATCGACCAGCAACTACTTTGATCGCTTATTTAATGCGACTTTTTCTGATAGCTTACTTAACACGACTGTTTCTGAGCGCTTACTTCATGCGACTCCTTTAAAAACTGCACATCATTATTATGACTCCGGCAACGGATTTATGCATTTGCAAATGCCTCGTATTTTAAATATTTTGAAATTGAATATATAGATAACAAATAAACAATAACCGTTTCTTTATCCAGAAAAATAATATACCTAATCTGTCTAATCTCGTATAATTTAGCGCGAATTTTTTTTAAAGCTTCCGTTAAGTACCCACTCTTTGTTTTTGAATTAATACCATTCATTCAAAAACAACCAACAAACAACTTACCAAGCTTCAACCATTCAAACGGTACAGTGACAATAGGCGGTTGCGACCTTTCCATTATCTTATCTACTAATATTCTGTTCCTTTCTTTCCCTACTGTTTCCTTCTGCGTAAATTGATTTGATTTTCAGTCCACAAAAAAAATGGTTCATTATTTCGGGCTTTTCAGAAATTCTTTCTTCAATTTAATTCACCAATCCTTCAACCCCTTCTTGTTCTTCTGGTACTCCATCTGGCTCCTCGCCTTCATTTATTTACTCTGCCGGTGGATCTCTTACTGGACTTCCGGTTTCCTCATTTGCCGTGGGTTCTTCAATAAATATGCATTTGAGTCACTTTTTCGACAAATTTGTGTGGTATCTTTGGTTACCAATCCACCCACTAAGATCTTACTCCTCCTGGTTCCTCAAAAAAACTATCCTCATCTTCGCTATGGAATTCTTCGCGAATTTTACTTTTCCTGTTGTATACCTTACATGTCGCCGCTATCCGGGTCATCCGTTGTTCAATGAATTTGACTTATTAGTCCTTTTCCCTTTCCTTAAAAGTTATTTCTTTCTTGGCTACATTCACTCGAGCTGATTTGCGACACACCCAATCCATTCGTAGTATGACTACTGGTTCTAATTTTTTGGCTACGAAGAAAGAATAATATTGTTTACTTTCTCCCAACGTCATATCTAGTATCATTCTATGTGTTATTTTGCTGACCTTTCCCGTCACTCCTCGTATGGCCATTCCTTGTTCAGTTAATAGTAACAATTCTGGATTTTTTCTTTTAATTTTATATACACATTTTCCGAAATAATGTTTACTTGGCTTTCAGTATAGATTAGTATATGTTGACTGACCCCTTCCAACTCTCCTTTTAAAAATGGGAGGTAGGTTGTTCCTTCTCCTTCATAATCCGCGGTTAAATCATCCTCCTGATCATTTATATCTTCACTAGGTGATTCCATTTGGTTATTTTCTCCTTCTTTATTGTATTGGTCTTTTAAATTTAAAATATTTAACGATTAGTTTCGACATTTTTGGTAATATACCTTCACCAAATTAAATAGTTGGTTTACTCCTCTTTATAAGTTCCTTGCGAGGCGAGTGAAGCTTCTCGACTCGACTCCCTTAGTTTTACGATGGCGTGGGTGACGGCGATCTCTCACTCCTCTCCTATTCTGATTGCTCGCTGACTCCTCGTCTCTACTAGTCCTCATCATCGCCACTCTTCTTGTCGGACTCATCTACCTCTGTGGTAGTTGGCGAAGTTCACCTTTATTCTATTATCTGTTCTTTCGTTACATGGTCTGCTATTTTCTCGATTGTAATCGTTCCTACGGTTATAAAATCCGGTAGATCTATCTTCGTAATTTGCCGATTGTATTCTTTCCAATATTTGTTAGTTGGCCAATGGTCTTTGCTCCCAATCCAATTAAAATTTTATCCACCTCTCTGGGAAAATGTCTAACTAAAGTTTCTACTAGATGTTCTTCTTCAATTGGTGGTTGTAAATATATAGTCTTGCTGAGCCAAAACCAAACGTGGTCCACATATGTTCTTTGTCTTGTGTTGTGTAATCGCGGGGTGGCTAATCCTAATTTAATTTTTTCTTGTACCGATTTCGACCAAAATTGTTTTATGAAATCTTTTTGGAATTGAGCAAAATCTGTTCAATCAAAACGATGTAATTCTGCTCATGCTTTGTCGCTCTTATTTTTCCTCCTTCACTTGTTTCTGCTTAGTTTAAGTAGTTTTCTAATGCTTCTATAAAATTCATTGAGTGGATGGTCCTTGTATTTCCATCAAACTGTTTTGGTCGTAGTGCCCAGTGTTCTGATCTATATACTACTGTGGTCCTCTCTTTTCCTACAGTTTGCTATTTTTCGTACAATTTTTCCTCCAAAGTGATGATAGCTTCTTCATTTTTAATAATCTTTTGTTCGCATTCTAATTTTTTTCCTTCATTTTATTCTGTTTTACATCCTATCTCGCCTATTGTGCGGCCTATTTGAGCTCTGGGGTACTCATTTATTTCTTCAATTTGTGTCATTTTTATATCCTGTATGTACAGTTGCTGATCTGTGTCGTCTTTTTGCTTCTTGGTTCCTTCCTTACACTTGATAATTATTTCCTTACTGCTTTGTCTTAAATTGTCTTCCATCCGTTCTACTTGACGTCTCATTTCTTCTTTGAAAATTACCTTTAATTCTTCTTGGCTAGCTTTTAGTTCTACTCGATTAGCTTTTGACTTGCTTCTATTCTTTTTGATATCTTCTCCTGGCTATCTACTTGTTTTGCTTCTATCTTCTTTTGTCCTTCCATTTTCGTTTTGCTCTCCACCATCTCAGCTAATAACATATTGATCATGTCCATCATCCTTGATTCTTCTGTTTTCTGGTACTCCTGCTGCTAATATATCTTGGATTTCTTGGCTGAAATTGAAATCATCACTTTCCTTTGTGTTTACCATCTTCTTTGCTTTAGTTAGCTCCAATAATTTCCTACAAGGTTGTTTAAACCTTAACCTTAATTCCATACAATAGGAATAAACCTACCTTTGCAACTTCCCATATAAAATTAAAAATAAAAATTCAACTACGCCACTGGTAATTATTAAATGATAATCTTTTCTCGAATATAAAACTAAATCAATCAAAGAAAAAAAATTTTTTTTCGAATTCCTAATCCTTGATACGCCACTGATAATTAATAATTTTTCATTTATTATAACAATTTTTTAGACTTCGTTATCCCTTTATAGGTCAATCGATCGTGCCCACCACGTTTTGCGCCAATTTGCAACGGACGTGATACCCCTGGATATTACTTTTGTTTGTTTAACCACAACTCTCCAAAGAATAAGACTTGAGTTCTTTGAAACTTTTTATAATTTCAACATTATTAAATAAAATTTAATATTGTTATTGTAAAACTTAAAATGATTATTTTTTATTACGATTTATTAAATCCGAATGGGTTCAACTTACTAGTTAAACTTTACTTCGCTTGCTATTTAATTTCAATTTGCGTAAATGAATTTTAAGATTTACGTTTGCGAATTCCATTCTTAATTGGGTACGGCGGCTAACTCAAAGTAAAGAAATGATTACTGTCATCATCAACCAACGTTATGCTCATTTCGATTTATTTATCTGGATTCCTATTCAGTTGACCGCTCTCTGCATTCATATATTCAATATCTGTATAAGATTTTAATACTAATAATCTTTAGCAATAAAAGTAAATCAAACGTGATACTCATTTAATTAAATTCCAAATCTGAACGAAAATGCATCAATGTGTTGTTTACAAACATATATAAAAATCAAACCTATAACCTAAATTAACCTTCTTAAAACTAACATATAACAATAGAATCTTTATCAGAATTAAACGTATTATTTGTTGTTTAATTATGATGTTTAAATTTGAAGTTTAGAGGAAATCAAACACATAAACATTTTATTTATTCACACTATCAAAAGGTTCTTACTTGTTATTTTCGTGGAAAGTTGATGGCGTAACCCGACTGTTCTTTATACCAATTTTAGGCCTAGTTTAGGCTCTTGGACTGTCCCTCCGATGATGTCACTAGGTCGCCAAACTGGAACCGCTTCCTTTGTTTTTTCTATCTTTTCTTACACTTTTGTTATGGGTGAAAGTGACGTTAATTTTCCTTCCAACAATTCAACGACTTTTGTAAATTGTTGCCTGATATATTTATAATAGTAAATTATTATTTTAATTGTTAAACTTCAACGCTTATTTTGTAATTTTGACACCTTATAGGGCCGCGTGATCGATATATTTAATGCGCTTTTTTCTGATAGCTTACTTAACGCGACTTTTTCTGATCGCTTACTTCATGCGACTGTTTTAAAAACTACACATCATTATTATGACAGCGTCATTCCCTTCTCCGGCAACGCATTTATGCACTTGCAAATGCCGCGTATTTTAAATATTTTCAAATTGAATATATAGATAACTTATTGCAATAAACTCAAGCTTTTCATCTGAATATTAATTATATCCAAATACAAGCAAATAATAACCATTTCTTTATCCAGAAAAATAATATACCTAATCTATCTAATCTCGTATAATTTAGCGCGAACTTTTGATTTTCTCAAAACTCCGGTTACAAGATTTAGGTAGTAGTTCACCTCCCGACAACTCTTTCTGCTGTATATTGCCCAAATTCGACCTCCGGGTCGTGCTCTCGATATCGTTGATGGTATTAAAAAAAGACCGATTAAGCTTATAAAGGGACCATCCTTAGCTTCTCACTTACAGTGTCTTGAGCATAGAAGAATCGGTTCAGACCTTTCTTTACATTATCGGAATAACAATGGCTACTGCGCTGCTAAATTACATTCCTTGATACCACTTATGGCCAACTTTGCTAGGAATACTCGGATCGCTCATTCACATCATCAATATGTAATACACATTTCCACTTGTACCAAATGGGCAGGGTCCAGATCTTTCTACACGGCTTCTAAACTTTGGAATCTTGTCTCTAGTTCCTGTTTAAGCAAGCCGTTCATAGAAATTTTGTGGAAATTTATTATATCTTTCTATCCATTCTTATAAGTGTTCCTGAGTGATTCAGCACGTTATGCTAAACTTAGCCTGTTCAGTAGTACAATGATTAAAAGAACCACCTTTTACATTTCGGTTATTGGTACCGAACTGATATCTTGGTTGTTCTCTAGTGGTATTTGCAGTTGATGTGTCACTATCTCTGCAGTTTTCTCTTTGACTTCGACTACGGCCTCTTTCACTATTTTCTCTCCTTTCTCGTTTGATTTTCCAAAGGTATCATCATCAGCGGGTAATGGTTCACTGATTACGTAGACTCTGTTTTTTAATTAGGAGGTGTAAATACAATACTTCATTTATAATGAAAAAAATAATTTCAGTTTGTTGATAAAATATGAAACGTGAAAGAGTATCAGTATCATCCTTGAAAATCTGAATAAAAATTCCAATATGCTTGGTGAATATTCTCACACGTCTTTTAATGATCAGTTCACTGAAAGTTCGCTATCTGTCCAAGCTTTCCATAGCATTTGGATAGCATAAAAAAATGTAAACTTGTAATGTGCTGACAGTTAGTAACGTTAGTAAATGTAAAGTACGAAATCGATATTCTGAAAATAAATGAGATGTGAAGGTTATGAAAGAAATCGGTGGAGAGATTGAAATCATGACGACGCAACGTCGACAACAGAAGCTAGACGTTTAAACCTTTATGACCTAACTCGAAAAAAATTCCAGGTTGCGTTTAAAGAAATAATAAATGCAGTTTACGCGTTTTAAATGTTGTTGAATTATTTGGTTTTGGATCATGAAATTTAACAACGAAATGTTATCTAAAATGAAATTATCTTTAAAAAAGGTCGGCACACATGCACATGCACATGCACACACACGCACGCAGACGCATACGCACACACACTCACATACACGCTTCTTGGCCAACATCAGCGAAATTTTGTCAAACGTTGTAAAATGAGTTAATTTAGCAAGAGTGAAAAAATATCGATTCTGCATCTACATATACATATGTCGATTCGAAGGTAACAAAAGGGAGATGGACCTAGACAAAGTTATATCGTAATAAATGTTTGGTTACACTTGTTAAAGGATGGCGCCCAACTTAAGGCCAATTGACATGATTTTGATAAGTTAACTATTGAAAGAGATCGTCGTTTTCTCAAACATTTTTCCACCTTCCGAACGTAAACACCAAGCACTACACTGATAATGCGTTCTATTAGCATATTTGAAATTGATACCTAATGTAAACCATCTCAACTGCACTTTAGTCAATATTGAAAATTGATCTTATATGTACGTTTGTGTAAATCCTATAAATAGATTGGATTATTCTCCGTTCAACGAACAGATTCAGTAAGTGCTCCTCCCACGAGTTAGCTCCAAATTTAAATGGAACATCTCTATTGGTTAGCCGGGTTCACACAACCACGAAAAATTTTGTATTATATTAACCTATAAATGTCAAAGTAATTTGTCATTTAGCATTAATTTGTGTTTTTATTCTTTGTTTTGGTTAAAGCTTTGCTTTCATTTTCAAAAACAGTATTTTTCAATGCCAGCTACAATTTTGTAGCCTATTAGCAAATAATTACATTTATTATGGATCAACGAAATCTTTCGCCTCCGAAAAGGAGCGAATCTTAAACATTTTAAAAAAAGCAGCACGTAACATAATAACTTTATAAAAACATATTCTATTCATTACTTTATCATTTTAGGTATTACAGATAACAGTGTGTACACCATTCCACGTGAGTACAAGCAAACACATGTATTACATCCTCTGACTGTGTAGCACCGACAACGAGCAATTTTGCACAACATTGACGACGAAACTAAGTGTAATCTTAGGCGTATAGTCCATTCCTTCTTTGAACAAAGCGATACACCTACTCTAAATAAAATTGTGGCCCCTATTGATGAGATGCCGCAATTAGAAAGGAATACATTAAGAACCTTGTTGAATGAAATTGGCTTTAAGTGAGTAAAGGAATTAGTCATCTCTAACCTAAATTATACTTCATTTTGAAATATAGGCCAAGAAATAGTTTCCTTAAAGAAAAATCCGAGATAGTTGCGTGGAGGCGACCTTACCTACGACAAATTAGAAATTACAGAGAATAAGGAAAAAGGTATATTTCTTAGACGAGATCTGGGTTAATGATGGCCATACAGTAAGCAAAGTATGGAAAGATACAACCATCTTGACTCCGAGACAAGCGTTTGTTAATGGATGAACAACGGGGTTACGGGATCCATCGGGAAAAGGAAAACGCCTTATCGGACGGTTTTGTTGATGATGGTTTGCTGTTGTTCAAGTCCAAGAAATCTGGCGATTATCATGAAGAAATGACAGCTGCTGTTTTTGAATAATGGTCTCGCAACGTTCTTGGAGGTTTAGACAAAAACTCTGTTATAGTGTTACGATAACGCTTCCTATCATAGCAGAAAGATCGACAAATTCAGGACCAAAAAAAGCTGACATTCAGAAATGGCTACTAGCAAATCCATTGATTACGAACCAGATATGATCAAAGACGAAGTTCTGGACCTTATCAGAAAAGCTGCTATTGCTCCTAAATTAGTTGTTGTTGATATAGCAAAAACACAAACTGTATTGCGTTTATCTCCATAACATTGCGAATTAAACCCAATAGAACTGATATGGGCACAAATCAAGGGTGAAGTTGCGAGGAACAATAAAACATTTAAAATCGCACATGTGCACCAATTATTTTGCACCGCTGTTGCAAACGTAAGGTCAGATAATTGAAAAAATGCCATTAGACACGTGCTGAGTCTGGAAGAAAATATCTGGCAATTGGATATCACTATAGAAGTTCAAGTGGAGCCGTTGATCATCCAGTTAGGCGATGACTCTTCGTCATCAGCCTCCGAACAAGACTGACCTGTTGTGCTTTATTTACAGACAGAGTAAAAATACAAATCCAGCTACAGGAAGAATTGTGAATTGAGGCGCTACTTATGATAAAGTTTTTGTGGCAATTATTAAATAATAAAGGGGGTTTTCTCAACTGTAGCATAATTGCATTTTGCAGTTTGTTTAGATAAACAAACACTTGTGACATCAACAAGGAGTTGACTTGTAAATTCCTATAAAAATAAAATGTAAGCTTAAAGTTCTATTCATTTACTATTTACATGCCCGACTTATGGCCTTTTACAAACGAATAAATTAATGTTATTTTTCGATTTCTAAAATACGTGCCCTGACAATTTGACTTGACTTCATGTGAGATTTGACATATTGGTAAACATTAACGAGTTATGTACAGCATGTCAACATTCCCATAGACTAAAGATGCTTGTTTTCAAACCGTATTAAAATCGATTCATTGGTGACAGAGAATTTTGATTCGTAAAAATGTGTGATTTTCAAATATTTATATTTCTAAATATGTTTATTATTTGATTGCTGTTAAAACTACATAATTATACATTTTAGGGACTACAATAATTCATATGCATACATTAAAGAACCGTTGATTGTAATTTAACCACTGTATTACCCAGAAAGTAATTGTTTGATGGTTGTAAACAAGGCCTATGCGCAGTTAGTAGCACGCACCCACAAATTTGTAGGAGGAGCATTTACTGAATCTGTTCGTTAAACGGAGTATAGTATTATCTCTTTTGAGATGTTGATCACGTTTATTTTTTTCTTTCAAGGGACGCCGTTTTTGGTTGCTTGTATTCTTACTATAACAACAAATACTAATTTTTAAAATAACACTACTAGGAATTTTTTAGAATCACTTATATATTTTAGTTGTTAATGTTACTTGAGAATATCAACGTTTGCTATTGCAAATTTGAATTACTAAAATTATTTAGTTATGAAAAAGAAAACAATTAGATAACAATAAATTTAATCTAGCTAAATAACTAAATTGCAATCTCTGTCTATAGTTTACGCATTCTCTTCATAGAATTTCTTAACATTTAGAAGAAATCTCTATCTTATTATCTAAGATCACGTGCCTACGTAATTCTTTCACATAATTTACTAATATTAAGCTAGAGGAATGCGATAAATTGGAAATTCCATACAATCTCACAGAAAAAATGATTTATACATATTTCTACCAATATTTTTTCATTTGGCGTTGATGTCACTTTATTGCGTTTTTTATACGTGGATTATGCATTGAAAATAACAGAAGTTGAACGGATTCACCTAATTTTAAGCACTTCCCTTCAGCAATTATTAGAAAGGCTTCTAAATACCCAATTACACGATTTAGAGGGGTATGATTCCCTTCTATGTCATTACAAATAGAAATTGCGTTAGGGAAAGGGGTACATACAAAACACTAAACAACCCCATAATTAAAGATTTGCTAATATAATAATTTATCCTTTTTACAATCGGTTTTTGTCTAAAACAACAAACTCCAGATAAAATTGTATTTTCGGGTGATTATTATAATCAGAGAATGGGTACTTTTTCGTAATATTGGAACGTCACTAGTTAACCTCTAAAGGTTAATGTTTCTTGTGAATACATATCCTAGTGCGTATAAAATTATATTGGGCACGTATGGGGTAACCAGAATGCTGAGTGCGTTTGTTGAAAGTAAATGAACTTATGCATATACTAACCCATAGTAGGACGATACTGTTCGTAAGGAAAGCTTGTGGTACGGGGTATGACGTGTCTAGTAGATGTCTATCTGCAATTCAATTGCTAGCGAGACTAGTATGATGTGCTTCCACCGTTTCGATATAGATGGCTCTAGCGGTAAGTGGTGGTCGAAATAAGTAGGTCATTGGTGTCATTCAGTAAATCTGGGCGTCTGTCAACATAAAAATAACGTTAGTGGATTTGCCTGATTCCGTCAAGGCTTCCTCTAGAAGATGGCCTGTACACTCGTTCTACAATATCCTTGACCTTGCTGGTATAAATGCATGTGTATTATTCAGGCCCATTACTCGGAAAAAAATTAAAAGACGTCAGTATCTTCAGCAACTTGCAAAGGAACTACGCTCTGAGTACTTGAAGAGTCGCCCACTTCGTAGGACAATAAGAGATAATGAAGATAGTGGTGATAAAACTGAAGAGGAAATGGCACCAAAACGGAAAAAATGTCAAATTCTTAAATTCTGCAACTGTAATAAAACTACCTCTAAATGCACTGTTTGTAAGAAAATGGTTTGTGGAAAATGCACAATGAAAATCAAATACAAATGTGTCAATTATGTAGAAGGATGAACTATTCAGAACTGTGATTGTGTTATTTGTACCTTCTTCAGTGTAAATTTATATTCATGTAAACTTAATTAACATGTGATTAATGAGAAAAAAACATTACAATATAATAAATAAATATAATTAAAAAAAAAAAAAAAATTAAGAATATAACATTTATACACAAGAGGTCAAATTGGCCCCTTTGGGAGTTAGAGGGGTTAGGAAAGGCTGGGCGTCCTAGTGTTAATGTTTTTTTTTCAGCAGCAAAATTTTAAAATATTTGCAAACACATTAATTAAGGCGATGTCGACGACTGACTGCTACTTTCCAATTAATATAAATAAAGCTGTATAACTGTTTAATAATAATAAACTTACAAGACTACGGCCCCTTATTAGACTGCAAACCCCCAATGTATAAATAAATTAGTTCACAATCTGTAGATAGGATTAAAAGAAATCTAATAATAGTTATCCAATCGCCTTTGATAAAAACGGATCCTAATTAATAACAGATTAAATCTTTTCATTCTCAGGTGAAAAAATACGATCCCCCACGTAGGCATTTAAAAAATTTTCGGGATTAAAAATGGACCCCATATGGAACCCAATAATTCCTGAAGATCTTAAACACAATACACTGCATAACGGATTGCGGCGCAACATGCGCAATAAACTACTGCGCAACCGAAAAATGTTTATATATATATATATATATATATATATATATATATATATATATATATATATATATATATATATATATACATACCGTGTCCAAGATAAGGATGCCCACTATGGGGATCTCGGAAACGGTAAGAGATGGAAGGTCGGTTAAATGGAACAAAAGTTACGCATTTGAGAGGATGTATTTATGGTCTTTGTAGAACAGAAATATCTCTTTTAGTTTTTGAGATATTTGAAAAAAATTGAATTTTCAGATTTTATTTTTATTTTTTTCTGACCTTATTTGAAGAGGTACCAAGAAAAGAGAAGCACATTTTCATTTCCACTTTTCTAGCTCTACTTAATGCTGTTATTCAATTTTTGATACAACGTTTCGTTTGTTCACAACCATCATCAAATTTATTTTTTTAAATACACGAAAAAATTATTTTTGCCATATTTAACTTCTCTCCTTGATTCTGAATTCAAGGATATATCACAATTTATATTTTTGATACGTTTCGGATGAGAAAATTCATATTCAATATAAAACATCGAAAACGTACAGTTAAAACTAATACTAGAGACATTAGAAAACCGTAATATTATTATAAAGTTATGTTTTGTAATTTTAAATGATAGACAAATAAAAAACAAATTTATTTTAAAGGTTAATAAACTCACAAAAGATGTTCAAAAAGATTCCCGTTATTCTCTAAACATAAATAGCATCTTCTAACTGTAGCATCTAAAACATTCTTCAGCATTTGAGGAGTAATACTAGCTGACGCTTCGACAAATAATCTTTGTAAAATTTGTTCGTTTTCAATATCGTTTCCATAAATGTAATTTTTAATGTATCCCCAAAGAAAAAAATCCAAAGGTGTTATATCTGGAGAATGGGCTGGCCACAGTACATTTGCATGAGTGCCAATACATCTTTCTGGAAATCTAACTGACAGGTATTCTCTGACAACTCTGGAATTATGTACTGGTGCACCGTCCTGCATAAACCAACAACCTTCAACTTCTTGGAAAGGCAAATCATTCAAATCTATCTCTAATTCATTTTGGAGTAAAATTTGGTAACGTTCAGAATTTAAGGACTCGTGGTAAATGAAAGGACCTATAATTCGAGTAGCGAATATAGCAGCCCACATATTAAATCTGAAATGGTGTTGGTGTTTGGCCGTTTTGTACAGAAGTTGATTTACTCTTGCCCAATAATGAGCATTTCTACGATTAAAAATTCCATTATTATTAACCATGCTTCCATCGGACCATATTATTTTATTCGGAAAATATTCATTGTCTTGAGATTGACGTGTATACCACTCGCAAAATATTCTACGTCTTTCTGGGTCACCTGGACGAAATCCTTGGCAAATTCTAAATTTATATGGATGTACTTTCTCCTTCTTTAGAGCATAATGAGCTGTGTAATGGGCTATGCCAGTTGCCTCTTCTATTTTCCTAGTAGAAACCTCTGGATTTTCCGTTACAGCTAATAAAACAGAATTGGCTTTTTCTTCGTTGCAAGGTTTTTTGCAAGATTTTACAGGTTTTTTTTAACACAACGTTGACACAAAATGTAACACGTCAGTATATCGAATTTTTCATTATTTGAAAAATGTACTCCTACCATATTGTTTTTAGGTAAACACAAACTGTAATTAACTCAAAGACCACCAAACAAACGTAATACGGACAACAATCAATTATGACAGGTACGTAAACGAAATGCAAAGCCAACTTATTTTTATCAAATGCATCCGTACGACGTAAATACATACATGTGAATTATTTTATTCGCAACAGGCATTAGAAAATGAGAAAACGTTATTTTATAATAATTTTACAGTTTTCTAATGTTTCTAGTATTAGTTTTAACTGTACGTTTTCGATGTTTTACATTGAATATAAATTGTATCATCCGAAACGTATCAAAAATATAAAGTGTGATATATCGTTGAATTTAGAATCAAGGCGAGAATTTAAATATGGCAAAAATAATTTTTTCGTGTATTTAAAAAAATAAAGTTGATGATGGTTGGTGATGGTTGCTAACAAACGAAACGTTGTATCAAAAATTGAATAACAGCATTAAGTAGAGCTAGAAAAGTGGCAATGAAAATGTGCTCTTCTTTTCTTGATAGTTCTTCAAATAACGTCAGAAAGGAATAAAAACGAAAATCAGAAAATTTAATTTTTTTCAAATATCTCAAAAACTAAAAGAGATATTCGAGTTTTACAAAGACTATAAATACATCCTCTCAAATGCATAACTTTTGTTCCATTTAACCGACCTTCCATCTCTTACTGTTTCCGAGATCCCTATAGAGGGCATAATTATCTTGGACACGGTGCATATATATTTCTGAAAAATATATATTGGATTTTGTAACAAACAAAATACACCCACGTACGACACAAGATTAAAAAACACCGAACGCGTTTCGATAGCTATGCTATCATCATCAGCGATCGACCAGGGCGGGCTAAAGAAAATTTCTAACATATATACTATCAGCGAGTAACGCTCCGTTGCTAATCTGGTGAAAGTGAAAGTGAAAGTTATGAAAGTTTAATGAGTTCATAGTAGCCTAAAGGTCCTTGATCATCATTATTCATTAGAATTTGTTTGTTTTTGATCTCTAAACTTTCATAACAATCAAGCTCGTGCTTATTACAAATATGTTTGATTAATGATTACTCATCTACTACATAATTTTTATCAAACATATGTAGGGCTACGGCAGACTTGTCCCAACGTTTGTATTTTATATGAGGTAAGTGTTCTTTAAAGCTAATTTTGATAGGTCGTTTAGTTTGCCCCACATATATTTGTTCACAATTTTTACAATTAATCTTATAAATTCCACTTTATCTTTTGGATTGCCTAAAAGAGTTTGCAAACTATTATCTGAAGTAGTGACTGTTTTCAAATTAATTTTGGAAATGATTTTAGCTAGACCTTTTGTATAAGCAGGATAGTTTGGTAACTTTACATGCTTTGCTTCTATTTGTTCTCTAGCGTTACCTAATGTAGTTACGTTCTTAACCCTCATCCTATGTGTTTGTTTCCTAACTATATTCATAACCACTTCTACGCAGCAATTCCTTTAATAGTGCGCAATTATTTATTATAATTTTGAACTGAAAGTAGAAAATTGAGTCATTGGTTATGAATCTTTTAGTGCTAGTTTCCTTACGATAAATATTTATATCTAGTTTACCACCATTTCTTGTTACCAGAGTATCAAGGAACGGGAGACTATCATTTTCCTCTATCTCATAGGTAAATTTGATTGTCGGAAATTTAGAATTTAAAGTTTCTACAAAGTTCTCAACGCTACAAATTTTAGTATTAAGGATGGTAAACACATCATCCACATATCTAATCCAAACTCTAGGAAAATGAAGCAAATCGCGTTTTAAGTCTGTCTCAAATTTACCCATGAATAGATTGGCTATAAATGGAGATAGGCTATTGCCCAATGTCGTACCATGTTCTTGCTGGAAAAATTGATGGTTAATTTTGAAACAGGTTTGTTTCATACACAAATCTGTTAATTTAAGCAAATCTACTTCTCTATCGTCCAAATGGTTTTGTTTTAAAACATCTTCTAAATAAACTAAGGTTTGATCTATTGGAACGCTCGGAAACAGTGAACAAACGTCGAATGAGACTAAAATTTCATTTTCTGTAAGTTCAATGTTTTTAATTTTATCAATAAATTCATACCAATTTTCCACACTGTAGTTGGACTGTTGGAACTAGAGGTTATGAAATTTACTAGATAACCATTTGGATAGCAGATTAGTAGGTGAATTAATACCAGAAACAATGGGTCGCATAGCATTACCTGGTTTATGAATCTTAGGCAAGCAATACATTCTAGGTAACACCGGATGGGATACCGTTAGTCGAAACCTAAGAGAGTCATGCACAACTCTTTGCATGCTAATGGCAATGGGCAATAGCTTATCTCCGTTTATAGCCAATCTATTCATGGGTAAATTTGAGACAGACTTAAAACTCGATTTGCCTTATTTCTCTAGAGTTTGGATTAGATATGTGGATGATGTGTTTTCCATCCTTAATACTAAAATTTGTAGCGTTGAGAACTTTGTAGAAACTTTAAATTCTAAATTTCTGACAATAAAATTTACCTATGACATAGAGACAAATGACAGTCTCCCGTTCCTTGATACTCTGGTAACAAGAAATGGTAGTAAACTAGATATAGATATTTATCGTAAGGAAACTAGCACTAAAAGATTCATAACCAATGACTCAAATCACTGTAGACAGCATAAACTCGCGGCTTTTAACTTTTTGGTTCATAGATTACTTAATTTTCCTCTTTCAGTTCAAAATTATAATAAAGAATTGCGCACTATTAAAGGAATTGCTGCATGCAAGTGCGGATGAAGTGGTTATGAATATAGTTAGGAAACAAACACATAGGATGAGAGTTAAGAACGTAACCACATTACGTAGCGCTAGAGAACGAATAGAAACAAAGTATGTAAAGTTACCAAACTACCCTGCTTATACAAAATGTCTACCTAAAACCTTTTCCAAAATTAATTTGAAAACAGTCACTCTTTTAGGCAATCCAAAAGTTAAAGTGGATAAGCAGGATAGGTCGGGAATTTATAAGATTAATTGTAAAAATTGTGAACAAATGTGGGGCAAACTAAACGACCCATCAAAATTTGCTTTAAAGAGCATTTAGCTCATATAAAATATAAACGTTGGGCAAGTCTGTCGTAGCCCTACATATGTTTGATAAAAATCATGTAGTAGATGAGGTATCATTAATCAAACATGTTAGTAATAGCATGAACTTGATTGTTATGAATGTTTAGAGATCTTCAAAAACAAACAAATTCTAATGAATAGTGATGATCAAGGACCTTTAGGCTACTCTGAACTCATCAAGCTTTCATAACTTTCACTTTCGCCAGATTAGCAACGAAGCGTTACTCGCTGATGGTGTAGATGTTAGAAATTATCTTTAGTTCGCCCTGGTCGACCGCTGATGATGATAGCGTAGCTATCGAAACGCGTTCGGTGTTTTTTAGTTTTGTGTGGTACGTGGGTGTATTTTGTTTGTTACAGATCCTGCCACAGTTCCAGTGTTCCAGATTTTTCATATATTGGATTATTCAGTGGCCTAGAAGTAAAGGTGTCATACTTGTAAGTGAAAGATACCAAGTTCGAATCTGAAGGGTAGTGAAGTGCTTGGAAAAAACTATAATAAATGAATTCGACTTAGGTGCGAAATCAGTCTTTCTCAGAACTAAACCTGATGGCGGAATCACAGTGCGCTTCCGAAACGTTGTGCTATAAAAGCAATAACTGTAGAAATAGACCGATCAATTCAACTGGAATGAGAGTAAGCTAACTGAAGAATTAAACAAGGAAAATATAGAAGAGATAAGAAATGAAATTGACGACATTAAATTGAATTAAAGAAAGCTGGACAAAGTTGAATAATGGTAACTGTGCAATTAAGGATACAGTTATGTGTGAAATGGTGGAAGATTGTAACATTAACACAGTATAAACGCTAAAACTGGGCCAACTTATAATGTTAAAACAAAAGCGATGATGTAATAAATTGATCAAATAATTTTAATTAATAAAAATAATTACCAAATGATTATCGCTACTGCCGTCGGCTCATCGGTTGATTAAGATGGGAGGGTTCAATTAACGCACCTGAAATACTGCATGCTTTTCATCAGCTTAATTATTTTCACTTGTCCTTAATTCAAAACAAATGTTATCTAAAAATTATGAAAAAATGATAAATTCTCGAGCGCCATGTTGTCTTTTTTTTTATATATCGATCTAGGAACAACAAAACCTAGTTATTGAATACTATAAACAAATTAACACAAATGAAAATAAAATAACAAGTTATACATAAGTTTATTTAATACATGTTTGAAAACGGAAAAAAATTCAGAAGTCATAAACTATACTAAATTATAAAAAAACTTTACCTTTTAACGGTTCTGTACATGCACTGTGACAGGTACTATGAAGCAGAATGGTTCATATGGTGAGGTCAATGTCTTGCTTAGTTATCCTTAAAATATGGGATTTCCTTGAAGTTTAATTCGCCAAATTTATTTGTAAAAGTATGTAGAACTTGCGTTGTAAAGGTAACTCAAATAAAACTTGCCATTTAAAATAATAGTACAGTAAAATATTGACTTATACGTGCCACTAAAGATTATTAGTCAAGTAGGAGTGCAAATAAGTGAAATCTAAGTGTACAAATTAAGTATACAAATTAAGTTATTAAAAGGTAATTAAAAGTGCGTACTTAAAAAGTAAGTACTTAAAAGGTAAGTACTTAAAAAAAGTGCCTAAAAAAAGCAAAGGCTTTAGTTTTAAATATAATGAGAAAAAAAATAACTTACCACCAAAATTCTGATGGCACCAAAATATAAAAAATTAAGTAAAAATCATGCTTATTGCTGTTAACATTCAGCATTAAGTGAATTAAAAAAAAAGCTTTCAGAATAACTCAAGTGTATTTCCCCTAAAAATCTTCACGCTTGCGCGGATACAATAACATAAATCCAATTTTTTTAGAAAGGGAACTAAAACTATTTATGTAATATTACACCCAAAAGATTTGTTCTAGGAAATACCAATTAAATTGCCATTCTCAATTCTGCATATTAATAATTAAAAACTTTTCTAATATTACGCCAAATAAATGAACGATTCTTAAATTAATGTACTTTTTAATACAACCACAAAAAAAAGGTTGTTACAAGATAGATGTGCAAAGATTGAGAAAAGATTGTTTGAATTATTTAATGTACGTAGGGGAGAGCGGGGGTACACAATGTCTACGTCATAATTCCAGCATTTTTCGTGTCAGTGTTACCATCCTTGGGTAGTAGGTGTTATTTGTATGTAGACAATCTATGTACATTCGTACAACTTGATCTGTTCTTTTCTGTGGGCCTGAGAACGTGAAGGTATCATAATTGGCTCTACATAAAATTAACCGCATGCGTTCACGGAAAATATATCTTTTTTCGTTTGGAGTAACAAAAATTGTGGAATACAAGTTAGATTTGTTGTTAATGAAATTTATTTACGAAATGTGCTATTGGAGAGACTAACGTACTCACTAAAAATTTATAATCGTACTCCTCTTCAAAGGACAGATACTCCAACGACACCTACCAATCCAACAGTTTCAACAACGCCTGTCAAATCGGTTGCGCCGTTTGCGACAAAGACAACAAACCTTGTACTGCGTCCGCTCAGCAAGCAGAATCAACCCACGCAGAGCTGGCTGTCGCCGGTAGAATCAGTTATGCTGCTGCATGCCAAGTTATTAACGCCGCTGCCTACAAAAAATACCGTGCCGCCACCAAAAGAACTTTCTGAAAAACCCAAGCGCGAAGCTCGCCAAACAGCCGCTACCCAATATCTAATACCGTCTGAAGCCGATAGAGTCCGTATAACTGCTTGCCAAGTCAGCTGTTAACCTATTATAGGGCACTGCAAGACCGACGTTGATGTTACACTGACACCTTTCAAATCCGTGTTGTCCATACCGCTACCTGCATCGCCGCGTGTCGTGATATTTGTTCAACCACCTTACCGAACCTATACAGCCATCCACTACTTAATGCGTACGAGGCACCTGTCTGACGGGGCCGCCTTCAAAGAAACGTTTATGTATTTGCTCTTTGTTCAAAAATCAATCTATTTGCTGCATGTGTATTATATAGCTCCTGAGCATGTGATAATTGTAGCTTAGTCTGTTATTGTCATTCTTGTCTCTATTTGTTGTCATTGTGTACCTACTGTTTCTCAACATATTGCTAGTGTTATTCGTTTAATCATAATTATTTTCGCTTTTATTACTAGGACTATTAATTTATGCTAGTTAGAACTTATATTGAGTGAGCAACTTAATTAGTTGGTGAATCGTGTTGCATAAAACTTCATGCGTTAGTGACCGCCATCAAATACGCACGACCCCCTTCTAACAGTGGTTTTGCTAGTTATAACAGAAAATAATTTGTTAACTATGTAAATAATAAGTAATTAAGCTCTTTCCATAATACTATACTTAATCAGGATTGACAATACGGGATAGACTAGACCACTGGCAATATGCACAAGAATTCATTGAATTTATATGGAGATTCAAAGATTTATTACAGGTTCTAGAACAGTATGGTATTGTTATACAACGGTTAGCTCTTAACAAACAAAGTAGTAAAATAAATTCTAATGGTATTGGTAGGTAATTAAACGTCCAGGAACGAGAATAACCGTAAACAAATGATCTAGAACGACGGTTAAAATAAAAATGGATATTTCATCAGTATTATAAGTGTTTAGTACCTGTGGTCTCATACTAGTTTAGCTCATCGGCCTACTTCTACAGTTTTTGTTTGTATAGTGCGGTTTTTCGGAAGCGGAGGCCTCTGCTATCGGATTCCAGTATTATGTAGCGACTTCCTTGAGTTTTCGGAGAATTGTATTCTCGTCCTTTGCTACTATCTGTATGTTATCCCATCAGATCCGGGGTCATCATTCTAGACATGTTCGGAGATTCTGGATCTTTCTGTCTCGCTTTTGTGGGTGTTATTCTTATGTTCCCATGTTCTAACTTTGAATGGTCTACTGCTTTCTCCTACGTATGATCTGCCGTATTTGCATGGTAGGTTGGTGTACACAGCTCTTGTAAATCTGATCTTCATTGTGTGGTTTGCTTAGTATTCCCCTGAGCGTTCTTGTGGATTGGAAGGCAGTGAGTATATTGTATCTGCTACCTATCCCTCGTATTTTATCCGAAGTACCTGCTATATATAGTATTAGCGCTGTATATTTAGGTTTTTGTCTTTAGGTTACCATTTCCCTGTTTAGGTTATGTGTTAGGTCGAGGCAGTCATTTTATTTAAGTGTCAGTGATATTTTTCAGGTCCTTTTGTTTCGAGCATATTGTTTCGGTACATTTATTTTACACTTTTGTGGTGATTGGAGTTGCAGTCCTCGTATGGGTAAGTTTCATGTGTACACTTGTCCTGAAAGTGTTGTCATTCCAGTGCACAAGTACTTCCAGAAATCAATAATACTTCGAGGTCTTCCATGTGAATAGTGTCCACTATGGGTGCTAGCGGGGTTCGGGTGATAGAAACTAGATTAAAACAGGAAAATTATACTACGCCAATATTTGTTATATTTACTTCTGGGAGGGATTTGGAGCTAGTAATTTAGATTTGGTTTTAGTAATTAGAAGCACACGAGGACAAAGAGAATGGGCCAGTTGACCGTCTATTAATATTATGGGAGTCGGTAGAACAGTAATTTCACTTTTCTGTCCTACGGTAACAGAAAATGCCGTTTGGCGAAGGAGTTACACTTTGGTGTGGTGTTTCTGTAGGTGATGTTAGAAATTTATGTGTAGGTCGCATCGCTAACAGTGGCACATTAAGAACGTCAAGAGAGTCTTTGGCAGAAGATTGCTAAACGCATTCCTGCAACTGGACCGAGCTGGTGTTAGCGGGTCAAGTGTTACAGGGGGAGAATGCTGAAAATTTCCCATGACAACCCCTCTTTAGTAAACTTAAATCGCGGTTAAATTCAGTCGTGACGTGAGCGATTGCGGTATTATGTATGACCTCAGCATCGGTTATTGGTTTACGCGTAGGTGGTGGTAAACGGTTTTCAATATACGATAGGGAGAATAAAATTTAATTATTTGTTAATGCGGATACTTAATAAGTAAATTCAATCGTTAATTAAAAAGTAATTAATTCAAGTTACCTGCACTTCATTATTAACATCTTTAAATTATTAGAAAAAAGGATATGAAACCCAATACTTTTAAGTGTAGAATTTTAGGAAAATTATAATCCACGAAACGTGTAATATACCAATTTTCACGAGTTAGAGCAGTTGCGCCATAACTAACTTTGTTTCATTACCACCATTAGAACCCGCCTATTGTGCACTATAAGATGCAGATAGAACTGATTTAGATGGCAATTCTGTCCTGTGTTATCAAGCATTTCTGACATTAAACATTTGACATAACACATATTAAATTTTATTATTGTGATAAAATAAACGTAACCTCTGAAGCTGAGATTTGACAGTTGTCAAACTGTTATTTTTCACAATCTGACAACATCGGCGTTCTCTGACAGTATTAATATTGATAACGCAACTGCTCTGACTGGTGAAAAGTACTATATAGCTCTGTCAGAAAAACAAAGTCCCCGGAAAACATGCGAACTAAACATCACCAAGGTGACGCGAATACAATTTGCCCAATAACACGTTAGAATTCTTAGATGTACAATCGTGTACAAAATCACTAAACTGTCACTGTCATTGTCAATATCCTATTAAAAACATGGCTACGATTTGGAGAAAATCGGTTCATTCCCAAGCCAGAAATATTATTAAAAACGTTATCGAGTTCTTCGATAGGCAGAAAGTCGCAGGTGTGTGATCATTTCCTTTGAAAAAGGTAACGGAATTAGCAGCTGTCGCAACAGGGAAATCGGCTACTTTCATAAAAAAATCAGGTAATTTTGTGAATTGCCCAACTAAACTTGTAAATAACGATAATTATTATTAGAAATGAAGTTAAGTCAAGAGACGAGGGTATTATGAATTCTCCATCGAAAAAAAGAAGTGGCCGTTCTAAAAAAATCGTGTTAGATGATGGCGACTTGGGAATATTGAAGAGAAACAGTACATGAAACCTACACCGTCGATAACAAAGTTCCCACGTTAAACATTTTGGTCAATAAAATGGAAGAGAAAATTGACTATTCTGGTATGTTTTAGACAAAATAACTTATTTTAATGTTCAAATTAATCAAAGCGGAGAAAATAAAATTATAATTGAAGATTAAAAATGAGGGGCCACTGGGTGCTAAGTCTTTTAAAAATTAGCTTTATTATAAACGTATGCGATCACGGAAAATAACGCTAAAGCGTCATTTACATTTCCGAGTACCTACTCGTATTCGAGTATGTGTTTTTTATATTCAAATATGACAGAAACTGAATTCTATAGAGAAGGACTTCGGATCCTAGTAAATCCGAGTACTCGTAAATGTAAAAGCCGCTTAAGCGAGGCAATATTAATCTAGCGAAGCTCAAAAACAATATTTATCTTCGCTCGGTTTAGCTCTGTTTTGATTCGAGCGAATTCTTTGCTGGAGTAAGTTCAGGCGTATGTCATAGTTTGACGAACTAAAATGAATACATTGGGTGTGGATATGAACAAACGAGAAGAATGTTACCTACGTCTTTCTTGTACTTTTACAAATCAGCTGCATATCTCGCGTTTAATTGCCGGGGTAGATTTATTTCACTTAGTTTAGTTTATTTCAAGTTAGTTTCGCTTAACTTCTCTTCGATTCACTCCCAGTGGCCCTTCAGTTTTAGGCTCGACCAAAACGATCGCTAGCTATGTACGCTACGCTCGCTGCTTATGTTACGCTCACTATCTGTGCTACACCATGTGGCCACACCGATAGCCATATTATGCAAAAATTTGTAGACGAATTTCAACATTTGACACAACAATTAACAAAAAATAAATATAAATTTAAAGAATATTTTCTATTGAGAGCAATCAATTTTAGACTAACTATTATTCATTATTAAAGGTCATAAAACAACAGTTGCGATAAATTTTTAGTCAATATAGCGAACATAGCGCTCTTTTTGACTCTGCCTTTAAACAATTACTTTAAACTCTCGCTGTAAAAATTAATCGATCATTTTATATTTTAAAGAATAACCATGTTTTTAACAATTTTTTTAACTGTTATAGGTGGTCGCGAAACGCTTCCCAATTACCTCCATCAGATCGGATTTAAATTTAATAAACGTCATAATAAGAAAAACTTCTTAATGGAAAGAAATGACATTGTTGCATGGCGCTCTCGTTACCTGTGAAAATTACGGGGGAACAATTCTTTAGGGGATAACAAGAAACCAGTTACTTATTTGATAGGTGATTAGGCATGTATACTCCATGCCAGCCGGGAAGGTACCACCACCCTTACCATGGGCTCCTTAATATTGGGTCTCCGATTTTCTGAGCTTGGTAAAGGCTGCCGGTTACGTTTTCCTTCATCCTTAATCTATTCTCATCCTTATTCTTCCTTCTCGCCCTCACTGTCTTCCTATCGGATTAAAAGTTCCAAATTTAAAAATAAGATGGCTGTGGTTTCTAGGGTAATAAATTCCGGACGTAAAATTCTGCCCCATTCGGATATCCGGGAGGGCAGGGCCCAAGCGAACACGGTCATCGAACGTATCAACTTTCTGATTCACTACTACAACATCCGCGGTATCAGGTCTAATCTTAATGCTATTCACCAACATCTTGAACAATTACAACCTGATATTTTGTTTCTATCTGAAACACAAGTCTTCTCTAAAAGCTCCGAGTCACCCGACTTGCAATTTCCTCAATACCACCTTTACTCTATCTTTAGATATAAAGGAGGCGTATGTGCCTACATCAAGGACAGAATTGCTTGCGAGAGGGTTTCTTCCTTAGAAAATATAAATTTGGACGTGATTTGGTTTAAACATTCTAGTCCTAATGTTATGAAATTCTACTGTTGCATTTATAGGTCTCCTAATGACAGTAACTTTCAAGACTTCTTCGATTACCTTAGTATGACAGTTGACTATCTCCTGTCTCAGTTTCCATCTGCGATATCTCAATTGTAGGCGATTTCAATGTTCATAATTCTAATTGGCTTCCGTTTTCTTCTACTACAAATCCTGCTGGTCATAGTGCAAAAACATTTGCTATTTCATGTGATCTCAGACAAATGATTTCTGAACCCACAAGAATCCCTGATAACCCTAACCATACTCCACATCTTCTAGATCTCTTTCTTACATCAAACCCTCTTGTTTATAAAACTTCCGTTCTTTCGCCTTTAGGTCTTTCCGACCATTGTCTAATAGAAATCACTTCTACTGTACCTAATTCCACTGTTGTTCGCAAAACCGGTGGAACCTTGTGGTGTTTTAAGTCAGCTCGATGGAGTAATTTATGGGCTTTCTTTGCAACCTTTCCATGGCGTGAATATTGTTTTAAGTCGTCCTCTTCTTCGGACATCGCTCTTTCAGTATCTGAAGTCATCCTGGAGTTATACATTCCCAAAAAACAATACCGTATAGGTCATTCACGTACACAACCCTGGTTCAATAAGGCTTGTGCTAATGCAATATCTTTAAAAAAAAAATTACATTAAATGGAAATCTAATAAATCGGTCGACAGTTATGTAGAATACGTTGGTGCTAGAAATATCTGCAAAAGTGTCATCACTAAAACTAAAAAGTTGTCCGAACAGCGAAAATGCAATGAACTAGCAACATTTCCTTTAGGCAGTCGTAAATTTTGGTCTAAAGCCATTAGTAAAAACTTTGGAACATCTTCATTTCCCCCCCTGACATCTATTGACGGATCGGTAGTTGCTGATTCTGTAGACAAAGCCAATGCTTTTGTGGATTTGTTTGCATCAAACCCGTGTCTCAACGATTCTGGAAAAGATGTGCCCCTAGTCAGCTCTTCTTCATACGTTATGAAACCAATTCATTTTCGGTACAAGCTCTTGAAATCGATCATCAGTAGGCTTGATCTCAATAAGGCGACTGGCCCAGACGGTATCCCAGCTATTGTCTTAAAGAAATGTTTCCCCGAACTAGTACCAGTCGTATCTAAGCTCTATACGATCTCTATGTCTTCTGGGAATTCCTTCATCATGGAAGTTAGCAAAGTTCAACTTTTCCAAAAAGGCGATAAGACCGATCCTCAAACTACCGACCAATTGCCATCACTTCCATTTTGTCTAAAATCATGGAAAAAGCCATCAATCAGCAACTGCTCACCTTCCTTGAAACTAACAAACTCCTTAGTGACCACCAATATGGGTTTAGGCAAATTCGTTCAACAGGCGATCTTCTTTCATATGTGACCCAAGCTTGGAACAATACAGTAGAGCAGTCCGGTGAAACAGTTGTAGTCGCTTTAGATATCTCAAAGGCATTTGACCAAGATTGGCATAAGTGTTTACTTGCCAAACTCACCTCGTTTGGGTTAAATGATACGCTTATCAACTGGGTTTTTAGTTTCCTTGTAAAAGACGAATACGTGTCGTAGTTGATGGCTTTTTTTCAAAAAAAGTTGGCATTAACGCGGGCGTACCACAGGGATCCGTTATAGCGCCTACACTTTTTCTGCTGTGCATAAATGACCTTATTTCTTCAACAACTAACCCCATCCATTGCTTTGCTGACGATAGCACTCTTCACTGTGGTTCAACTCAGTCTACTCATAGTGATAGTCCACCTTCTGTGTCAAATCAAGAAATTAAAGCTGAAATGGCAAATTCGATCAACAAAGAAATTCAACGTATTCTCGAAAGGGGAAGCAATAATCTAGTTAAATTTAATGCTAACAAAACTCAGTGTTGCCTTGTGTCCGCCAAAAAAGATCTATCAGTTCCTGTTGTAAGTATGAATGGCTCAGTTCTTAAGTTTTCAGACTCTATTACTCTGTTGGGTATGACTGTATCTTCAAATCTCTCATGAGTTGACCATCTTCTGTCAGCTACCAAAACAGCTGCTAGTAAAATAGGCTTTTTGTACAAATCTAAGTAGTACTTTACCTCTCAACAACTCCTTCTGCTGTATAAGGCCCAAATTCGGCCCTATCTGGAATATAATTCTCACCTCTGGGTTAGTGCTACCCAATACGCTCTCGATATCGTTGATCGTATTCAAAAGAGAGCGACTAGGCTTATAAATA
This sequence comes from Vesta saturnalis, assembly GCA_036346205.1. Taxonomy (NCBI): domain Eukaryota; kingdom Metazoa; phylum Arthropoda; class Insecta; order Coleoptera; family Lampyridae; genus Vesta; species Vesta saturnalis. The sequence goes on along the minus strand of JARFJB010000014.1, from coordinate 3,582,896 downwards.
ACCCGTCCTTAACTTCTCACATGCAGTCCCTTGAGCATAGAAGGATGGTTTCAGTTCTTTTTTTGTATTATCGTTATTACAACGGCTATTGTGCTGCTGAATTATATTCTTTGATACCATCTCGGGCTATCTTTGCCGGAAACACTCCGTTCACTCATTCACATCATCAGTATGCAGTACAAATCTCCACTTGTCGTACCAAACGGGCGCAATCCACATTTCTCTACACGGTTTCTAAACTCTGGAATGATCTCCCTAGTTCCTGTTTTCCTCTCACTTATGATATGAGAAAATTTAAGGTAGCTGTTCATAGGCATCTATTGGCAATATTATCCCTCTATCCATCCTCCTAAGTGTTCGTGAGTGCTTTAGCACGATAGACCAAATTTAGCCTGTTCAGGTCCACAACCATAACAAAAAAAAAGATGAAACTTTCATTCATCCATCCTATGAAGTCAGAAAATGGTGGGAATCAGAAGAAGAAGCAGGAGTTTATCAAAATAATCGAGCAGGTCAAAGGCACATTATAGTTTATGCTGGTGGATCATATGGATTTGTAAATAATGGATTGTTGATCTTTAATTCAAATAGCAAGTCAGCAGACTACCATCACGACATGAACCATACGAACTTCATGACTTGGTTACAAAAACAACTAATTCCAAATCTACCCCCCAATGGTATTGTCGTCATGGACAAGGCTGCTTACCACAGCGTTCAAATTAATTAACCACCAATGCAATCTGCCCGCAAGGCAACTATTCGTGAGTGGTTGGAAAATAATGGGGTTTCCACAACATGCGAAATGCCAAAAGCAGAATTGGTAGAATTATTGAAGAAATTTAATTACAACAAAACTTTCTATGTTGACGAGTTATTAAAGCAACATGGCCACACTGTACCATTGTGAGCTTAATCCGATAGAATTAATTTGGAGTTTAGCAAAACACAAGGTTGCGATGAACAATGCTGGTCAACGTGGTAGAGAAATGGAAAATTTAATTCGAAACGCTTGTGCCGATATCAGCGTGGGAATGTGGGAACGTGACGCATTGCTGTATGAAGCAGTGGAAAGTTTGTCTTTCAACGTAAACACAGGTTCTTCCGATGACAAGGAAACAAGTAGTGATGACGAAGATGAAGAGGAAGGAGGTTCAATTTAATCCTTTTCATAAAATTAATTATGAATTTGGCTGTTATTAATTTATGTTAGCTTTCATAACATTTCTAAGTATATTTTATTAATAACTTAGTTTCGATGCTTATTTGTAAATTCTCTTGAATGTTTTGAATTATGAGCTAAGCGGTTTGCTAATTATTTGGCAGTTATTAATTTTTGTTATGTTTGCATACAATTTCTAAGTATATTTTATTAATAAATTTTTTAAATAACTTAATTTCCATGTTTATTTGTAAATCTCTGTACGTTTATTAAATGAGCTAAGTGGTTTATAATTATTTCCGTTAATAGTAATTCGAATACATAGTATTCAACTGACCTTACTTAATATTTTGAACTTAATAAAATCCTAGTTCATGAAATACAAGTAAATCAAAAATCTTCCCAAAAAGTAATTTTTCTTAAATTCAAGCTATAATTATTTCAATCTAAGCGTGACCTTAAGAAAAATTGTTTTTTGAGGAGAGTTGGGTTTTGTATTTCATATAATTACCCCGAATACAGTCAATTAAATCCTAGTTAATGCAAATATCACCAGCACGTCACATTTAAATTTACCGCCTTGATACTTTTTAACCCGAATGTACTTTTCAGACAAGAGCGACATCAAAGCGCCACCATCAGGGACTTTGTTTTCTTGGCAGGACTATAGTTACAGTTATGAAAAAAATTAATGACGTTACTGGCACAAGGGGTGCGAGAGATTAAATTTTAGTATTAAAAAAAAGCCGTGTCTTTAAAAAGTAGGGCTTTGAGCCGAGGTTACTAACGGTTAAACATTTTATTTTGTGTGTTTCATAGTTGAGAATAATGTATATGTAAGGTAAACACATGTAAAGGAGATTGTTAGATAATAGTTTACATTACTTAGTATATAGTTTCATAAATCTTTGTTTTATTAACAAAACAACAAACGGTACGATTGAAGAGGAAACAATATCAACTATACAAAGCAAAACCCAAGAATTCCAAACATAATTCTTAAACTAAAATCAACATCAGAGAACAATATCGAATTTACCCTTAAGTATTATATAACTATATCCCTAACAAATAACTCTACACTAGGCAGATTCTAACCAGAAAATTACACTTTGATTTAAACGTACAACATTAATTACCTCCACAGCATGAACAACAGCTTGCAACTTGTGCCATATAAGAATGTCAAATTTAGGTGTAATCGTTTAAGTTTGCGCGACAGTTGTTGCGGGTTATTGTTCCCCATCTTTAACTTTAAACTACATTAAACGATGAAATATCTCTATCTCTGGCAGATTAGGTGCATTATAGTTCGATTAAGAGTATTCCTTGCTGTATTGTGCACCATTTAGTCATCAAAAATCGTCAATTGTACATATTATCTAATTAAAAAAGTTTCCCAAAGGTTGTGAAACTGTTGTTGAGGATTTCACTGAATACAGATGCCATCTACCAAAGTTGGTTGAATGAGACTTAGGCCTATGACATAGACGTAGAATCAGAATAATTTAATTAGCCGTTATCGGGCTTGATTTATACCGTCTTTGAATATCAATTGTACAACTAAATCCTTTATATATAGTACATGCATTTAACTAGTAAAGGTACAGGACACAAAAGGAATTAATCCCTTAGGATTAGCATCGGGATCGCATTTCGTTGACCCTCGCGACACTGCAACCGACAGAAATTAAACTTCGTACCAGAAGTTTAGATAACCCGGAATCGTATTTTGTAGCGGTCAGCTTAAAAAGGTTACTAGTCTATTGAAAATTCTGGAAAAAGAACATATTGCTTTCAATATTTCAAACTAAAAGGTAGCAGAATGACAAATTACAAGACTGTTTCCACACGATAGCAACCGACGACACGGTCATAAAACAACGAGCTTATCACTAAAAATACTGGACTCTTTCGTTCGCTTCACTGATTACCACCCCTTTATTTGTTGTTTTATTAAATTGCACGTTTAAAAATACAGGGGGCGACAAAGGTAAATTTCCTGATGCATGAACAATGATTGAAATATACACTTTTTTAAAACAAAATTTATGGCATGGAAGTAAATGTACTGATAAAATAACCATATGAAACTGGAGATATAACATATTTTGTTAAGATCTGAAATGGCTACGCAGAGCTTTACTTCAGTGATTTTTAGGTGTTTAGATTCAATATTTTATTTTGAAAATAATTTAGTAAATCAAAAGTTCACGATGCTAAGTTTAACAATCCTTGCTATCTTAATAAGTGCAGGTTCTCTTGTCATTTCCAATTGCTGTTTCCGTGATTCAAAATGTTCGACTGTTTGTACATTGTTTGTCTGCGAGTTTTGGACCACCTTATCGCCTTTGTGAGTTCTGCTAGCGTCGATTACTAAACCAACAAAATGCACTCCTGTACCACAAAATTACCATCATTAGCGGTCCATGACTATCATTAGTTAATTTGCACAATTACAATTATTTACGTTTCTTACCATTAGTTACGGATACTTATGCTTATTCATAATTTCAGTAATAATAATAATACGTATATTCCATGCACATAGTTAACAGTACACTGCATAACGTGAATTGAGAATTTGAGAGGTGAGTCTATTCAAAAAAATTCGCTTACACAGATAAAACAAATGTACTTTCAATTTAAATGGCTGGAAACAGTTATTTAATTAATTAATAATTGTAATAAATTATTGGGCGCCATTAAGAATAGTTCAATATGCCTTTACAATAGGCACAAATAGTTATTAGTTAAAACGATGTGATAGAGTAGAATCGCTCTGCTTTATAAAAACTAGACAAAACATTTGAGGCGTAAGTTGTATGATGATGATGAAGTTATACCATAAAAATAGTTTACAATATACAGAAGGTGCCATGTAACCGTGGTCCATACTAACTCTCTTATATTAAATAGAATACCCTACATATTATTACATTTTTTGATTCACGATTTGGCCAATAACCGGTCTGCTCGCTATGGTATTACTCAAGAGAAAAATACAATTGCCACGGATCGACCCAGCTACAAGGGGCGGTCAAGGTTGAAACAGACAGGCCCCGTTGCTGACGACTGTGTAAGGAATGAACGGAGAGTCGATACGTGGAATGTTTGAGGTGTGCACGGTACAGAATTTGAAACTGCGAATGTAATGTACAAAAGGCACCGTGATATTCTGTGTGTATCGGAGACAAAGCGCAAAGGAAAGGATGTTGTGGAGACGGAGGATGGCAGCATAGCGCTACGGTCAGGAGTTGAGACTGAAGTGCATGGCGCAAAAGGAGTTGAGGTGATCGTAAGCGGTACTGTGGGTTAGAATGAAAGTGGAGTTTCGAAGAATATTACTTAATGCATGCTATGCACCGGTGAATGGAGAAAGAGACCAGGAGTGTGAGAACTTCTGGAATGAAGTAGAGAACGAGTTGAACGTATGTAGGTCAAACGAAAGAGTGATGATCGCGGGGAATATGAACCGACGGGTGGGTGTACAGAGAGAACATACTGAACGCGTTCTAGGAAACTTGGGAGACCAAAGAGTCAATGAGAATTGTTAACGCCTGGTGAACATCTGTGTGGAGAGAAGCCTGCTTGTACCTGATACGTTGTTTAAACATAAACATGTGCATATGTATACATGGCAAAGAGGTGAATCGAAAAGTATGATAGACTTGATAATGTATGATGAATGACTTAGAAACCCTGCGAAAGACACAAAAATAATGTGGATCGGACCACTGTTTGGTTGAATCCAAAGTGGGTCTGGAGAAGAAAAGCAAGCGTAGTGCGAACGTCCAGAATTACGTTAGACAAACTAGTGGATAATGGTGCGAGAATGAAATACGCAGATGCTGTGAGTAAAGAGTTAAATGGGAATGAAACAGTGTGGAACGATCAAATAAAAAACACGGACGTTGAAAGTGCATAGATAAGTTTGAAAAACTGTGTTGTCAATTGTGCCGTGCGGATATGTGGAAGAGCGACTGTAGGTAGACAGAAAAAATGTGCTTGCTGGAATGAATCGGTAAAAAAGGTAGTATGTAAGAAAAAGGATGCGTACATGGTAATGATTGCTGCAAAAAATGAGACTGAGAAAAAGCGATTGTATGAGGTGTACAGATTAAGAAACAAAAAAGCGAAGGAGGCAGTGAGAATAAGTACAGAGGAAGTGATGGCTGTGGAAGGAGAGAAAATGCAGAATGATTTTGAGGGAAACAAAAAACTGTTTTGGAAATGGGTCAAAGATACAAAACGGCCCAAAACTTATAGAACGCTACAGGAGTCATGAATATGAGCAACGAAATAGTATGAGACAATTGAGAAGTGAGGAAATGCTGGCAAGAATATTTCAGAAAGGTGTATAGGAGTGAAAACAGTAAAACTGAACGGTGAAATAAGGAGAATATAGAAGGAATGGTAAATGAAACTGAGAAGGATATTGGGATAAATGAGGTAGAGAAAACGGCGGAAAAGTTGAAAAACAGTAAAGGAGCAGGTGTAGATCAAATAACTGGCGAAATGATGAAGTATGGAGGTGCAAAGCTTATACGAAGACTGTGTGAACTATTCAATGTATGACTTAAGGGTGGAAAAGTGTCGAGGGATTGGAAGAGCACGATCATTGTACCCTGTATAAGCGTAAGGGGAACAAGAGCGATTGCAAGAACTACGGAGGAATGAGTTTGCTCAGGGTGCCTGGTGAAGTATTAGGAAGAATACTGTTTGATAGGGTACGAGAAACTACACAAACTAAGATTGGAATGTGAAGGGTGGCTTCATACCGGAGAGAGGATGTGTCGAGCAGATGGTTGCTCTCCAGCAGGTGATCGAAATGTGTTTAAGTGTAAAAGGAAGCTGTACTGTGCGTTTGTAGATCTGGAGAAAGCATACGACAGATGAATAAGAGAAGCTGTGGGAAATATTAAATGAATATGGCGTAAATAAAGGTCTAATAAATGGAATAAGGGCAGTATACAACGGTAGTCGGCATGTGTTAGGGTGAGAGGAGGTGTGAGTGAATACTTTAATATTGAGCAAGAGTGCGACAAGGCTGTTTGATGTCACCGTGGTTGTTCAATGTATACATGGATAAATGTGTTCGACAAGCATGTACCGATACAAATGGTGTAATGGTTGGTGACGTAAATGTACGACTTCTGGTGTATGCAGATGACACAGTCTTATTAAGTGACAGTGTGGAAGAGCTACAAACTGATTTGAGGAACTTTGATACAGTCTGTGAGAGCATGGACCTAAAGGTAACCGTGAACAAAACTAAGATCGTGGTGTTCAATCGAGAAGGTGGAAAGGAGAGTAGAGGATTTACTCTGCAAGATAAAATTGTGGAGCAAGTGGACGAGCTGGTATATTTGGGTAGAATGTTTACTGCAGATGGTACAATGAAGGGCGAGATTGGACAAAAGGTCAATGCTGGAAAGAAAGTGATTGGAAGTATATGGACGATAATGAGAAACGATAGTATTAGACTAGCTGCGAAACGAGCAATCATAATGGATGTCCCGTCAGTACTGTATGGAAGAGACAAAATAAAGAATGAGTGCATAATGACGGAGTATGGAGACGAAAGACGATGATAGATAGGTATAAAATAGTAAATTACGTTGGTTTGGTCACATTGAGAGAATGAACAACGTAAGATTAACGAAACAAATATATGTGGGCAAGGGCAGAGGAAGGCCGTTCCTGGTAGGCTCGTAAAAGTGGCTGAATGTTGTAGAATGTATAATAAGGAAAGAAAGATAAGAGTTTTAAAATAAAAGGGCATGTCAGAGACTATGTATGAATCTTGCGAAGCTAGGGAGGTATGCGGAGATAGGAAAGCATGGAGAAAGATTGTGAATGAAAAATAAGAGGCAGGATTATTTTGCCTACCCCGCAAGGGAATGGCGTGAAGGTTAAGTTAAGTTAAGATAAGATTGAATATACTTTTTATATAAAGTCATATACTGTTCTCTAAATATTAATTGTTTGGCTGGAAAAGTTGCAAATAATGATTTTCGCACTTTATAAGACAATCTCCTAGAAAATCTTTAAAAGTATTTTCTAGACGGTGAACTAAATTTGGCAGGGTTCATTTAATACCCACAAGTGACATTTTTGAGCAGATAGAAACCCTATTATGTTTCATGAACGTTGATTTCAAAATAAATTTAATTTCAATGTTTTTGTTTACCCAAAAATAATGAATTGAGTTATATATTTATAGGAAATCATTACGTAATAATATATTACAAACGAGCTAAAAGTAGTAGATATCGCACAAACAGGCGCCAGTCTGAGAATGAGAATCCAGCGAGTGCAGGATACTTTACGAGCTTAATGTACACTATTTTTCTACGACCACGAAAAGAGACAGTTCCTTAATATTTTATGGATAAAATTAAACAGTTACAAAATATACTTAGTTTAATATTTCATTTTATTAAGAAATCATAATCATGCCTAACAAACAGTGTAGTTGCAATGATTTTAACGATGATTACATGAATATTTAAACTTGTCTATGATAAAAGTCACATAATAAGTAAGCGTGGCGAGTTTGATCGCGTCGAACTCAGGCCGATGACAAGCGGTAGTACTATCGTAACTTATAGAAAAAATGTGAAAGTAAAGACACAAGTATTTTTGACTTCTGTATTTTACAATGCACTAGCGAAAGATTATTATCTGTAAGGTTGATTGTGTATATGAATCACTTTCGTACATGGTAGGAAAATATTATTAACAAAATTTAGTTGAGTATCTAGACCATTACCTGATTTAAGACGCTTGAATCAACTGGAAGGTGCACCTGCTCGTGAGCAGTATTTACTAAAAATTGACAAATATAATAGAGGATGGATGGATACGGTGTTTGGGATCTTGATTCAGCTCGATCCCAGGTCTCACACCTTTAGATTTCATTCTTTGGGTACAATAAAAGGTCTTTTAAATTTAGCTTAAATGTTCTTTTTCTATTTAGTAAAAGAAAAATTTACGTGGAAGATATCAATGCCATCGAAGAAGTTTGAAAATAAGATTAACCATATTAAGCCATATTAACAAGTCAAAAGTGGACGCAGTTTGAGCACGTATACATTTACTTACTTCCTTATTATTTTGGTTGACTTCTTTGAGCAAAACATTTTTTGTTGTTTGATTCATTATTTTAAATACGATACATCAAGCGCCCGAAGAAGATCCAAATAATAGGATTGCACCTGTCAAAAGTTTGAAAAGAACGTGGCTACGGTGCAACAACGAAAGATTCAAACTTGAAAAATGCGAGAAATTTTTTAGAAATTTAGAATTGCCTGCATTTAGGAAAAGCTCATGAAACAAAAGTTGTAGATTTTTAAATTTGAACACTATGTTAAGAAAATTGGACATTCTATTTGAATACAAGTTGTGGATGTTTGAAACCATGTGACTTCAAGGGTAATTTTGGGTTGTGAAACACATTTTCAGAAATCAAATAAATCACAACGTTTACGTATTACGGCCTTTTGGAACCTTAAAACTACGATTTCAAGTTTCTAGCTGGAGACAACAACGATTTCCGTGACTGCAGTTGTTAAAATCTTCTAAATTTTGAAATAACTTGGTAGAAGTAAATTTTATACATAAGACAGTGTACATAAAATGTCCTAAAATTAAACGAGCAATTGTCAAAAATTCTATCCACAATACTGAAATTGGTAGCTACTTGGTATAACTAAACGTGCCACAAAGCTAAAAATGCTTTCTAAAGGAAGATCAGGTCGGTAAGAATTACGTAACTTTTTCACATTTTCCGTCTATGGTTCTCCAGATACTTCTAGTCTCAGAAACACCATGTATTTGCACATTTAATAAATAATTATATAAAGAAATTGCGGAATTATATTGTATTTAAAACATTAGTGCTTTTAAACGCACAAAATGATTTTTATATTAAAATTGGCAACAAAGCACACAACCACACCCACACCACCCACCACACACACACCATACATATGTATATATATATATATATATATATATATATATATATATATATATATATATATATATATATATATATATATTACAGTGTTCAAAACATACTGGTAGTATGTCAGAGATGAATTCCAAAACCAATTTTAATTGGAGAGTCTGAATAAATATGTGTCCTAAATGTTATCGTTAACGAATTATTGTTTGTTTTTTTGGCTAAACTTTTAGTTCAAAGAAATTCAGAAATCTATTTTCTACGATCGCGTCATATTTTGCTTATATCTATTTCATTTTAAACTAGCTATTATTTGTCATTTTTGTCAGTTTATTGTTTCACTTGTATCCTTATTCCCATTATAATCCACAATTGATTAAAATGCCAATATTTTCAAGCGAAGAATATGCGGATATCCATTATGTTTACGATATATGTGTTGAAAATTCTTTAGCAGCACAACAACAATATATGAGAAGATATCCGATAGAAGACCGAGTACACGTGCAGTTTTCTGTAATTTACGTCCTCAACTGAGGCATGACATTTTCAATGCAAGACATGCAGCTGGTAAAGGAGTTGTCCGTAGATCGGTAAACGTATGAAGAACTCTTAATTCTTAATTTATTACAGGAAGATCCTTCTTTAAGTGTGCGAAGAATTTCCGTATGTATTGAAGTATGTAGAAGCTATGTTTGGATAATAATAAAACTGCTCGCTTAAATCTTATTATCATCAAAGAGTTCAAGCTCTAGGTATTGATTTTGAAGGTGGTTTAAGGTTTTGTAATTGGGTGTAAAATAATAAAAAAATCAGGGTATCCATTTTATAAAAATAAAATCTATTGCCAGGTTACAATAACTCAAATACAAATGGAATAAAAAAACAGGCATTTAAAATAAGGTCTGTATTGTATGTTCGATTCTATCAATAAAATAAAAGCAATTTTGCGATTTCCTTGTCTAAAAAATATCAAATTGTCAGATTCATTATACTGGACCTTGTGATGCTTCGTGTAACATTACACATATAAGAAACGAACCAACTCAATCTAATAAAGCCCTAAAATTGACTTTTGCTTAATTAAACCTTAAAATAAAATTGTTGGAAAGAATTGATTGATTAACTCCCTTTATCAAGTTTCCAACATTAATATAAATGTACTTTGGCTTCCGCAATGAAACAACACACAAACAAAAAATACCATTTTCCTACTAGATCTTAAGCTAGTCTTAATCTAATAACACAAGAAGTAGTGATTAGACTTGATTAACCTCATAGCTTAATTAATATACAGTACTCGCAGTGGTAACTCTACACAACAATATACAAATTACTCAGTTAGCTCCTGCACCTTTAACAGGAATGAGCTTAATTAATTCTTGTAATTGTACACACTCGTACACACTAAGCAGCCCCTTAACATTTGCACTATGCCTAATCTCTGCGGGCGCAGGTTTAAATGCTTCACGTACTTACAGAGTTTAATATTTTAATACACTTCATAACTAAATATGGTTTATGCCGTTAATGCAAGCCCTAATCTACAGTATCCAAAATCCTTTAAAACAAAGTTTCTTTTGCTATCAGATATTTTTATACATTAACTTTACTATTTAAATAACTTCATAACACAAAGCAGCTCCCAATTCAATACAAAGCAAACTTTACTTGTAAACGTTTCTAATATTCCATCCGCAAAATGGGATATCCCTGTAAACAACAACGTTTCACCTGCACTACTAAGTTTTACAACGTAAATCGGTACAAACCGTTGCATGCTTTCCTTGTGGTCTGCTAGCGACCATTCCAACCAAAGGTCGGCAGAAAATCTCTTTAATGGCCTCTAACCTTGCTCTTTTATAGACACCCACGCCATTAAATACCATCACACAAAATTAAAACCAATCCCTTTTAAGGTGTTGTAATGTCACATGGTTCTACCGAAAGAAAATCTGAAATAGACCATTGCAACCGACAGATCCTTGATCTACACCACCTTGGAATTTTTAAGAAAAACGTAATAACTTTGTGATTTCGTCAAATTCGATATTGAAATACATTCAACACAACTAAAAGCAACTTTCCATGTAAGTAGTACATATGCCCGAAATTTCTTTCGCTTATGGCAAAAAAGTTAACATAACAAGAAAATTTAAACTTATATAAAAAAGGTAAGTATGCACCACGGCCTAGCTAAGCGCATATTACTTAAGATACCATACCAACGTAAGTAGTGCTTAACTTGTCGCAAAGCTTTACAATAGTAAACTTATTCTTTGTTGATTGAAACTGTATAACTTTAATGTGATGAAAAAAATTTTAAGACCTGTGTCAACAAAATACTACTGAAGTAAGGTCATGCACTCAAATGTTTTTATCTCAGAAAACACTAACTGAAGTTAGCTGTGTTCTTTTGATTACAACAGTACTAAACCTTCCGGAACGATATTAGACTAGCTTTACTTTAATGTTCATAAATCAATTCATCTAATTTGTTTATTTGATAAAAAACGTAATTTGAACAAAAAAGGATATGTACTTACGTGTTGTACATTAAACATAAAGTTAATATATTATATGGTAAAGATCTTGTTGTCGAGAACTTGATTTCTTCACTATACGATAAGGCATGCCATCAATATAAAGACAAGCTAATTTCTATAATCTAAAGGTAAACGTAATTTATACTAGACCCAAAGCAACCAAAACAAGTATGTTGCATTACAAAACAGGGGGCGTGCTGTGTCCTTTTCCAATATTTAATGACACTCTAAAACTAATGACGTCATTCACCACTTCAACATGAAATCGAATCATGCATATTCAGTTTTCAAACTGTACAAACGCTCGGGAATGGATTTCTTAACACAAGGTCGGAATTTTCCTAATAGATGTAATGCAAAATGTTATCAAAATCATCTGTTATGCAGGGACAATGTGCCTGTGGACGTAGTACATACGGCAATGACCTCAAACACGCGTTGCTCACAAATTAAATTCAATGTGGCTAAACAGCCCTTATACCCGATCAAAATATATACACTGACATTCGTAATTATATATACTAAGACGAAAATATCAACACATCCACTAAAATTGTAATTATTGGAAGAAAAAATACTACAATATGCCTAAATTATACACAAATAATGTAAATCGTAAAATAATGTATATTTACAAATAACACAAATCCAAAACTTCAGATAACGATAGCCAAAAATTAGTAGCTACACAGTAGCATGTATTGTAGTCTTGGTAGGGACTTTACTAAAATATTATTTCTCATTCCAATTTTACTCTTTCAACTCACAATATTTTTATACAATATTCAAATGTCTACATAACATTTATCGCATTATTGAGAATTCCAGTGGCGTACAAACATACGTTCATACAAATATGCGCCGTTCGTACAATACACTAAATATACCGAGCGAGTAAAATAATCTCACAGACTGATTCATAATTATTAATATTATTAGTGTTTTATATGGTACATACGGAAACTTAAAAACCAAACTGACGAATTCTTTTAGAAAATTGATTCCTTTTCGAAACGATTCTTTGTAACTTTGGAATAAATTACGGTAATAATTTACACCATCGTTTTTCTGTAAATCTAAAAACTTACATGGATTAGAAGCACTGTAACGATGTGTAATTTGGTTGCAGTTGCAATGTGAATTACATTCAATGAAATAGACATATAAGTTAAATCAGGTGCTTTAAGTTAAAATACGTTTGTGACCTAAGGTGGAGCTAATTATCATTAATTAAATTCTTTTAGGTGCAGCACGATAAAATTAGATTAACGGTAATAATACGTTTGCAAATAACTAACTGCATATTTTTCGTCGCCCTATTAGTGGCGTAAAAACTGTTAAAAACATGTATGATGTATCAGAAAAAGTACTCTAAAACATTTAGTCCAAACCGAGCTATTCGACGAACAATAAAACACGTAACGTTTACCCTCTTTAAGCAAGAGTGAAACCAGCCTTTACAATAAATTGAACATTTTTATTTTTAATTAAAAAGTGCTTTTTATACTTTACGCCTGAATAGATGCAAATAATTAGCAAGTGAAACAATACAAAACGTATCAATAAAATAAACAATAAAACAGTCGGAGTGAAGTAAAATCTGTGAAACAGACAAATAAATTAAATTCGGTAGGAATTAATTTATATCTGTGCAACCAACCGAGATTCTAATTGATGCAAAAGGCGAGTTGGGAAAAGCTGGGAAATCAGAGAAATGCAAGGAAAGGGTTGGACCGGGAGAGAGTGAAGCTACTAATCCCTACGCGTCCCTTCATTAGTTGTCTGAAAGGTTTACCACCGAATTTTAAAAGAATAAGAGTATCCTTATAATCACAAGAACGCTTATGTCAATTAAAATTATAATTAGAGGGTTTCCGCGTCGCGTTTTTTAACTTTCTCAATATAAAATATATACAAGGAAATATTAATTTTAAGAAACGCCGAATTGCCTTTTAAAGTTTTTTTTTAACAAAAAATGTTAGAGAAAATGATTGGAATTTAAAGCAGCTCTCTCTCCATTTTTATAAAGCATCAATTCTCCCTATTTGCTCTTATTTAATTTATTTCAAAAAGGATAATTTAGAAATTAGCATTCAACTTTTACTTTCTGTCCTAATGCTTCATTTAATTGCGTCTTCTCAATAACGTGGTTTTTAAAAGTAACTTCACGGCTGAGCAAAGTACCTCTATATAATGTGTACCACTTCAACAGCCATAAAGTTGAACATAACCGACAGAGGTGTAGAATTGGGCACGTCGCCAACTATAAAATAACGAAAGTTCCATAAAATTAAACAGCCGAACATAGTCGTTAAGTTTGTCTCGTACAGCGAGAAACTTTGAAAAGTGACACTGTATGTAATTCAGTTAAGCCTAATAAGTGCGTAAAGAACAAAAAATTTGGATAACGGTATAAAAATAATCGAATACCTTTTCTTTTCAAATTCACAAGGGAAGAGAACTTCAAACGAAATTCATTTTATGGTTTGCATTGAAATATTTATCAAGACCAGGATTGTATAATAACGACATGGATTTTTTTCATATTACATGCAAAACAGGAGCGGTAAGCGCATTTAAGAAAAGTTTTATGATGCTACGCATAAGCGTTGATGTTTCAGCTCAAAGAGATATCTAAGAAAATCCATCGATATGAAAGAAGCGACTAGGGAAAGTCGGTACAACAGTTGAATGCAAAATAGCATCGGTGCAAATCCAGACTTATAGTAGTGCTTCTTCGGGTAATGGGTTTAATATGATTGTAAGTTGATCCTGGACATTAGAAGGGAGCGAACGTGAGATGAATAAAGGAATAAGTCTTGAAAATTGCAGTTGTTGATCGATAAACTTTTACTGATACTTTCTGCACATCGGTATTTAATGAAATATTACGCAAATGATCAATAAGAAAAATCTCAGTCTCGTCCCTTAAGGACAAGTTTCAAAACTGTTACTAAAGTTAAATTAAGTTATAACTTTGAAAGTTACAATAGCTTAACTGTAGTTTTACGCTCTATTACGATAACGTAATATAAATACCAGGATAATGAGGGTTGCTAATTAATGTGAATTTAGAATATTTTTGTATTAAACTCTATTAATGTGTGGGGTAAATAGACAAATTCCACTGCAAACTGAACATGTACAAAACCGCAACTCAAATTAATATAGTATTATTAAATTGAAAATTAAACCTTTGTACAAATCCTAACAATCAATATTCCGATATCGACAATCTCTACGGTTACGCTATGCATTGCACTGAAAGATTAATTAGCCTATAATTTTAAGATGACCCAATAATGTAGTCAATTCATCTTAACGGTTGAGAAAGAATGGGCCTTTGGGCATAAGGGATTCTTGACCCTAAAGGCGTTGATATCCATCTGAACCGTCATCTATTGGGCTATTTTACATTCATGTAGTGTGCTTCAGGATCTCAAGCGTCCCCTATCTGTATTGGTTCCTTGAGATATCATCTTAATATGCGATATTTTTCATGCGCTCTGCGTTTTCTGAGTTTTATTTGTAAAGGTGGCATAACTTATAGCCACTTTCGCCAGGATTTCTAAGATATACGAACAGATTTGCGATTTGGAACAAAAAAAACCGTAAAACCTAGACGGGGGGTTTTTATAAGAAAATCTGAGGGGGTTAAAGTTTTTTGTTCGCTTTCGTAGAACGTGTCTCACATTCTAGTTGTGAGTAATGTGTCTTTTGTAAGAGATTTTCTTGTTTTATAGTGACCATTTTGGAATGTTCCAGTTTTATATGAATTATTTCATTTTTAAAATTCATAAAACGCGTTTCCTATTACGTGCAGTATTTTTCCAATTCTTCATGAGATAGATATTAAATGTCTGCGAAAATCTAAAAAAACTGTTGATGTTATAAAAGTATGCTTTGTATTTCAAACAACTATGTATGTTCAGGTAATGTTTATAATGAAATGTAGAAGAATCTGCAGCACGATTTTCCCGTGGAGCAGGGTGGAGGACGAGAACTCTAATTAAGCAGACGCTCAACTATTATGCGCTGACGTTTAATGAACTACGAGGATTGAATTTCAAAATATTTATTGATTTATTGGCATGTATTATAAAAGTCTACGGATTTAATGGGAAAATTGAAATGATCGGATGGACGCTGTTTAATGTCGAATTTGATATACCTGCGCAAGAATTTAAATTCATAATTAAACCACGTTCACCGCAAATAGGTACAGAAATTCCTTTTCATAATTACAAAATTCTTCATTTTATTAGCACGTACATATTATAATATCACGCACGTTTGCCAACTATAAATGTAAATCTAACTGTTCCTTCTCGAACGTAAGCGAAAGTCAATAGTAGTAAAAACAATTTCAAAATCCCTAAAAGTTCAAGCAGATTCACACGCGAAATCCAACTTGAAAACCCTAAAGCTCGTAAAAGGCATTACCGGTGCATTTTGTGGTTCGAAGTTTTTAGACTAGATTATACATTCTTCCTTCAAATCGTACTTCGTAAACAACTCTTATTTATACCCCCACACTTAAAATGTTACAGTCAAAAAATATTTTCTCAAATCGACAAATTGATAAGACAATATTTTCGTTTGGCAATAAAAACTAGCAAAAGGAAAACTTTTATTGAACTTGTGGACCATCTGATCGTCATCTTTTCTTAGTTTTTATTGCTAAAATCGCTTAGATAGAAAATTTCACCAATCCCGCCATATTTGTCTTTTATTACAAGAGATGATGTACTGTATGCGCGATCGCAAAGGAAAATTCCGGCAATAAGAGTTTTCTTCTTGAATCGTTTTCGGTTTGGTGTTTATTTCTCAATCACCTTCCTCAATATCTGGGATACATTTGTCATAGCTCGTGGACATTCCAATAATCGCTTTCGTGTTAACGCAAGGGAGATTTATTTTATCATTCTCCTCTTGTTTTTCTGTAAATTTACTTTTCCACGTATCGCCTTAAAATTTATTAAACTCTGCGCGGGAATAGTAGAATAACAATATTCTACTCTCTATTTTCAATACATACATTTTTAAGGGTTGCTACAGATTTGATTAAAACATTCCAAACGTTTTTGACACAGGATAGTTTGCATTTCAACATTTCGGGTTAAAATCCTGTCTTCGTACGTGACAAGATATTCAGAACACAAAAAACTTTTAATCAGTTTTATTTTCTAAACAGATTAGGATGTTGTTACGTCCAGATTAGGAAGATTATAAGAAGTTTGAAAACTGACGACAATTATAAGTTTAGTGATAAAAACCAGACGCAGGTGAACTGAAAGTTTCTAGATTAGACCCCCTTGATCACACTTAGGGATCAAAGAAAGTCATGACCGGCATGCTTTATTGTTTTTAGTACTTCAGACAAGAGGATTTTCTTATAGTCATTTTATTTTTAACACGAGCTTTACTGTTGCTTTTAACAACTTTTCCGAACTTAATACAACGAAAAAAGCGTGATGTCACTTTGCAGACTACAAATTTATTTAGTTCGTCGCTTTAAAGATAAAAATTACAAACAACCACTGTATAGTCAAACAAATCTAATCGACGTTTCAGAAATGAACCAACCATTTCGCTTAAATTTCAATGGCAAAACCAAATGGATTTTATCTTGCTCAAGTTAATCTCGGAAAATGAGTGATCGTGCGGGTTGTCATTCCCAAAAATAAATTGGGGAAATATAATTAAGTTTGTACAATTATTAAAGGCAGAATGTCATACAGTTAACGTGGATTTATGTGAATTTATCATGTTCATTACATAAGGCGTATTCATAATCTGCGGACACAGTTATTGCCAATGTTTTAACCTACCATTAGAATTTAATCAAATATAAACAGTTGATTAAACAAAATCTCGATCCATACTATTTGACCGAGCTCTCTCGTATATAAAGTTATACCATTTCATCTAAATATCTACCCTTTAGCAAACAAAGCTTCATCACTACATTCTTGACAATAATTACTAATTACACTCGAACTTGAACCTAAATAAATCATGTCAACGATATACTAGGTCATTTGAAACAGTGGCGTCGTTTGAGGGGTCGAGTTTGATGACCGTTACTTTGACATCATTTAGTGGACATCAATAGTTATAAAGTCCGCAAAGATATTTTTAAATGACCCATATTGCAACAGAGTACAGTTTAAACATTTTTTGGCCTTGACCTTTGGCTAAGCAGAAGTCATCTAGTCAGGCTCAAAATGCGAGATGCACGTCACCTATTGTTATACTATTAACTAAAGTAAATTAGCTTTTTCCGTAGCCAGGGCAACCGACCCAAGTAGCATAACTACGTCACTCGTAAGAGATTAAAAATTAGACGGCAGACATTTATAGTCGAAAAATTAGGAGTTGTGGTAATCGAAAAATATACTCGGTTCATGGAAATGAGGTTTTCAAAAATTAGACCGGAAATGAGCACCAACACAAACCAGATGATTTAAAATCTTATCTGAAAAAACCCTCAAAGCCATTACCTTAATAACAGACCTAAAGAGAGGACCAAGACGCAAACCAAATGGTTCAAACACTTAAGTAAGAAATATACCCTCAAAGTTTAAGCGGATGACATTACCATTGTTAGTGGAGTTGATCGGCCTATTTCAACAGTTTTTGCTTTTGGAGCGTGACGTTTCAGAAGCGGATTCTGATTGCGCTATCAGGCTTAGTCCTGAGAAGGACTGTTTTCGCAATTGAGTCGAATTCGTATTTACAAAAATTAAAGGAGTCAGAGGACTTTAATACTGAAAATACAGGGTGTTTCATTTGAGTTAAGGAAGAAAATGACACATCCGAGTTTTGAGCCACCCTGTATACAAACCCCAAGTAGCTAAATAAATAATGGTGGGTAACGATAATAGACAATATTCTGAAAGACAACTCGCCAACAGATAATTCATTTCTACAGAGTGTATTGTTCTACAGGGCATTGAAATGAGTACAATTTCAACACAAAACAACCTATATCTTTCCAAATCCCCCGTATAATGTATTCAACACCGACATTAAAAAAATCGAAAAAATATGGGCTTTCTGAATTTGAAATAATATACAGGGGTTCCCATTTAAAAAAATATAAGTTAGATTCATATCTGAATTTTGGAACATCCTGTATAGCTCAAAATAATTTCCTCTACCCTTTTTGTTTGAGAACTTTTGATATCTATGAAACCAAAGGAGTTATCGAACTTTGCATCTTGGTTGGTACACTCATATATATATATATATATATATATATATATATATATATATATATATATATATATATATATTTTAAACTTTTTCGTGGTTGCGCAGAAGTTTATCGCGCATATTGCGCCGTAACTTCTTGCGCAGGTGTATTGCGCTTAAGCTCTTCGCGCATTATTGGAATCCATATGGGTTTCATTTCTACACTAGCTTGGCTTATTGGATTTTCTGCTAGTGCGATGTACGAGACTTCTTTGAGTTCCCGACGAGTTGTGTCCTCGTCTTTTGCCACTATCTGTATATTATCCCATTGGACGCGGTGGTCTTCGTTCCAGACATGTTCATCGATTCTTGATCTTTTTGTTTCGCCCTTGCGAACGTTGTTCTTGTCGATTTGAAGGCAGTGCGTATCTTGTATTCGCTACCTATCCTTCATATTTCATCTGAGCTACCTTGTATATATGGTATTATCTCTGTATATTTAGGTTCTTCTTTTTCAGTTACGCTTTCCCTGCTTAGGTTAGGTGTTAGATCGGGGTGTCATTTTCATTGAGTGTTCTAGCGATATTCTCCTTTTCTTTGTTCAGGTTTCCACGAAGTGCTGCGTGTTCTTGACCATAGACTCGGTTTTTCCCGATAAGGGTGTGATGACAAGGTGAATTTTTCGAGCTCACAATAGGTCTCAGAGGAATTCCTTGCTTATTTGGTAGGCCGTACAGATACGGCGGTTTGCTATAGTGTGGTGTAAGTCACTGGTAATCGGAGAACTCCCCCTTATGTTTTGCCAGCGTCAGGTATATCCGTCTTTCGATTGATGGTGTGGTGTCTTTTGGTATTTGTTTGTACTCGCCCCCGTCTAGTAGTTTTTGGATCTTACTGTTGTAAGTGTCCATATACATTACCACAGTCGTGTTTCCTTTGTCTGGAAGGAACGGCACCTACACTACAACTCCAATCACCACAAAAACGTGAAGTTAGGCGTGGCAAAATGCTTGTATGATAGAGCAAAAACAATATGCTCAAAACAAGAGGACCTGAACAAAGAAAAAGAAAATATCGCCAGAACAGTCAAAGAAAATGGCTACCCCGATCTAACACCTAACCTGAACAGGGAAAGGATAACCGAAAAAGAAGAACCTAAATATACAGCGATAATACCATACATACAAGGTACGTCAGACAAAATACGAAGGATAGGCAGCAGATGCAAAATACGCACTGCCTTCAAATCAACCAGAACGCTCAGGGGAATACTAACCAACACCAAACCATACAATGAAGATCAGAATTCCAAGATTTGTCTATACAACCTACTATGCGAATGCAGCAGAGCATACATAGGAACCTAAGAACAACGTCCGCAAGGGCGAAACAGAAAGATCAAGAATCTCTGAACATGCCTGGAACGAAGACCACCATGTCCAATGGGATAACATACCGATAGTGGCAAAAGACGAGAACACAACTCGTCGGAATCTCAAAAAAGCCACATACATCACACTAGCAGAAAATGCAATAAGCCAAGCTAGTGTAGAAATGAAACCCATATGGATTTCAATAATGCGCGAACAGCATAATCGCAGTACACCTGCGCAACCACGAATATATATATATATATATATATATATATATATAAGTTCTAAAAAATATGTATTGGATTACTCAGTGGCTCAGCGGTAAAGGTGTCAGACTAGTAAGTGGAAGGTACCAAGTTCGCTAAGCAGAGTTTGCTTCCGAAACGTCGCGCTCCAAAAGCAAAAACTGTGGAAATAGGCCGATCAAATCCACTAATAGGAAACCACTGTTACAAAATACTTATAATACAGAATCACCATAGTGCTAGAATTTATCTAAAAATACTCAGAAATGATATCGAAAGTAAAGACCAAGGCTCAAACCGGTCGTTTTAAAGTCTTAGCTACGAAACCAATCCTCAAAGTTCACGCTGGTTGATGACATTACCTTTCAGATGAAGGTTATCAAAAAATTCTTAGAAATGATACCGAAAGTACGGACCAAGTCACTAACCGAATGATGCAATGCCATGTTCAAGAAGAAAATCCCCAAATTTCACTTAGGGTAACGTGATTACTTTAAAGACTAAGACTAAAAATTAAAAAAAATGATACCGAAAGTGCGATCCAATACACAAACCGGGTGTTTTAAGGTCTGAACTAAAAATTAAGAAACAAACCCCAGAAATGATAATCAAGTAAGGACCAAAACACAAACCGAATGTTTGAAGGTCCTAGATAAGAAAAGACCCCCCAAAGTTCACTTTGGATGACTTGATTATCTGACCGTGAAAGGTTATTTAAAAATTCTTAAAAATGTATCCGAAAGTAACACAAGACACAAACCGGATGTTTCAAGATCTTAAACAAAAAATAAAACGTTTCACTTCAAGCGGATGATACCGAAAGTACGGATCAATACACCAACCCAATGCTTCGAGGTCTTAAGTAAGACGGTATTACCTTAATCATAAACGTTATCCAGAAACTAAAAAATGACACCAAAAGTACGGCGTAAGACGCAAATCGCATGTTTCAAAGTCTTAAGTAAGAAGCACAGTCCCAAAGTTTAATCAGATAACAGTAATGTGATGCTAGAGGTTGTCTAAAAATTTTATTAAACGACCAAGACATAAATCGAATTTTTAAACAAACCTCTCAAAGTTTATGCGTAGTGACGTTACTCCCTTATTGATAAGGGTTGTCTAAAAATTTTTAAAATGAATCTGAAAGTTAGGGCCAATACGAACTGCATGTTTCAGTCTACGAAACGAACCCATAAGGTTAAACGGGTGGTTAGTATTGCTGTGATACTAAAAGTTATTTAAAAATTCCCAAAAATGATACTGGAAGTAAGGGCGAAGACAAACAAAATTCTTCTAGGTCTTAAAAACAACTCCTTCAAAGTTTACGCGAGATAACGTCATTTACTTTAATGA
Source organism: Vesta saturnalis (assembly GCA_036346205.1). Lineage (NCBI taxonomy): Eukaryota > Metazoa > Arthropoda > Insecta > Coleoptera > Lampyridae > Vesta > Vesta saturnalis. The sequence continues at coordinate 3,561,051 of JARFJB010000014.1, read as the reverse complement.
TAAGGGCTATCTAAAAATTTTTTAAAATTACACTGAAAATCAAAGCCAAACAGGGCGTTTCAAGGTAATAACTAAACAACAAACCCTCAAAGTTTAAGCGGATGATTACTTTAATCCCAAGGGTTACAAATCGAAACTTTCAAGGTGTTAGATAAGAAGAAACTCCTCAAGCTCGCGCTGGGTAATATCATCACCCTTATAATATAGGTTCTTAAAAATTAAACCGAAAGTTAGGCCCAAGACACAAAGCTGGTTACTCAAGGTTTTAACAAAGCAACAAACTCTCAAGGTTCACGCTGGGTGACGTCATTACTATATAGATAAAGGTCACCTAAAATATACCGAATGATACCGAAAGTGAAGATAAAAACACAAAACGGCTGATTCAAAACACAAACCACTCAAAGTTCATGTATGGCGACGTTATTACCGTAATGACATGGACATATCGCGATGCTAGAAGTTATCCAAGAATTCTCAGAAATTATGCCCAAAGCAAAGACCACTACACAAACCCAATACTTCAAGGTCATAGCTAAGAAATAAATCCCCAAAGTTCAGGTGGGTTAACGTCATTACCTTAATGATAAATGTTACTGTGATGTCAGATGTTATCTAAAAATTCTCCTCAGCGATACTGAAAATCAGGACCAAGGCACAAACCAAATTTTTTTAGGTCACAAGTAAAAACAAACCTTTCAAAGTTCACACGGAGTGACGCCACCACCTTAATAAAAAGAGCTATATAAAAATTTTTAAAATTAAAGCGAAAGAGCCAACACAAACCGGACGTTTCAAAAAGATTTTAACTAAGAGACGTACCCTTAAAGTTTAAGAGAATGGTATTGATGTGATACTAGAAGTTATCTAAAAATTCCCAGAAGCGATACCAAAATTGAGGACCAGGGCACAAACATAATTTTCCCAGATGTTAGCTAAGAAACAAACCCCTCAAACTTTACGCAGGATTACGTGGTTACTTTCATGATAAAGATGAACTAAAAAATTGAAAAATTAAACCAAAAGCAGGGACAAGACACAAAGCAGTTGTTTCAAGATCTTAACCAAGAAACCAACCTTCATGGTTCACGCTGGATGGCGTGATTACCTTAATGATAAAGGAAGAAATGTTACCGAAAGTGAGGATCAAGATACAAACCGGATGAATCAAGGCCCTAGCTGAGACACAAACCACTCAAAGTTCACATACGGTAACTTCATTACCTTAATGATAAAGGTTTTCAAAGATTTTAAAATGGCACCAAAGGTGCAGGTCAAAACACAAACCACGCGTTTCAAGGTCTTAACTAAGAAACAAACCCTCAAAGTTTATTAATCTGATGCATTAACGTGATGCTACAAGTTAGCTAAAACATTTCAGAAAGAGTACCGTATGAGGTACCAAGACACAAACCGAATGTTTCAAGGTCTTATCTAACAAAAACCCCACAAAGCTCTACGCTGGGAAACGTCATTATCTTAATACAAAAGTTATCTAATTTTTTAAAAAGTGAAGGTAAGCGACACACTTATCAGGATGCTAGAGGTTATTTAAAGACTCTCAAACATGATGCCAAGAGTGCCGACCAATATATAAACCAAATGCTTTAAGGCCTTAGCTAGAAAATAAACCCCCAAAACTTCAGATGGTGTGTCGTCAATACTTTAACCATAAACGTTGTCTAAGGATTGTCAAAAATTACACCGAAAGTGTGACCCAAGATGCAACTCGCATGTTTCCATGTCTTATCGAAAAAACATACCTACAAAGTATCAGCAAATGACTTCACCGTGGCCATAGAGGTTACCAAAAAATTATCAGAAACGATACCGCAAGTGAGGACCAATACACAAACCGAATTTTCCAATGGCACAGCTAACAAACAAACCCATCAAAGTTCAGGAGGTTTACGTGACTACCTTAAAATTAAACCGAAAGTCAGGGTGATTCAAGACCTTAGCTAAGAAACAAACCCACAAGGTTATCCAAAAATTCTCAAAAATGATACCAAGAGTGCGAGACAAGACACAAGCCGCATGTTTCAAGGTCTTTACTAAGAAACATATCCTGAAATTTTAAATAGATGACATTACCGAGATGCTTGAAGTTGTCTAAAAATTCTCAGAAGTAATACTTAGAGCGGGGTGCAAGACACAATCTTAATGTATCAATTTTACCTAAGAAAAACTTGCCAAACCTTATGCAAGGTCACGACATTATCCTAATGATGACAGTTACCTAAAAATTGTTATAAATGACACCGAAGGTGAAAGTAAGAGAAACCGCATGTTTTAAGGTCTTAACGAAGAAATAACCTTCAACGTTCAAGAGGATGACATTATCGTGATGCTATCTAAATGTTTTACCGGAAGACACAAATCATGGTTTTATTAACAGATGGCCATTTACTTAAACTAAGTTCATGAAATATTGTGAGGAGATCTTTTTGACTCTCACATCGAAGACGACTTAACATCATCGGTCTCATGTCTGTCAACGATTTTTTGGTGGGTATTTTGTCTAAATATGTACTGCAGTGTTGAAAGAAAAACACCACAATGGTATCCATGCACTTCGCGTTTATACGTAGTTCGCTGCGGTTAAGTAAACGTTTTCTATTTTTTTTTACTGTTCTCTGACGCACCTAAACTTATTGACAAATATTCTGGTTTGCGTTTCTGATTTTTTATTCACGATTGGATAATCCTCTACAAATTTACTTAACTCACATGGAATTGTTAAAATGTATTATGTACACAAAATAGATTGTAGCGATATATTTACTCCAACATTTTGTCTATTTGAACAAGCTGTGGGTGCATTGTTATGTACTTTCTCGATGCAAGAGAAATTTATAAAAACAACAGACTAGCACAATCCACTTAAGTTCTATTTTACTCCAAAAAAATATACAAGTACTGAAACACAAAGATTCCCCACGGGTGGATGAATCTTATTTATAATCCACAAGCAATTAACAACAAGGGCTAACTCCCTCGTCATATCTTCAGTCAACACCGGGTGGAATGTAGGTAAACTATGTGCGCCCAACTTCCCAACTTCCGACCTGTTCTCTTCACAGCCTAACTCTACGTACCTAATCGAAGCGCAATACCCTTTACTCCACTAAAATCACGTCATCTTTTAACGGCTACACTAAAAAATCTTCCATACTAGAACTGCACCTAGAATCGAAATGCAAACATCCTGTCTTTCAATAACTCACTCAAATCAATCCTCTATACGCTCCTCATTAACAACTTTATCCAAAATGAACTGGTCAACTACAAGATACCACTTATCGCATGGTGTCTTCATGAATTTTATTCTGCAAGAGACAAATAAGTTTTACGATTATATTATTCAACAAGAAAAATTGCGACCACGTTCTCGGCTAATGTCTTGGTCGGAAACGAATGTTGATGAAATGTATTGTTTTTTGCACTTAATTTTTGATGGTGCTTGTAAATAACTTAAAATTCAAGAATGTTGGAATACAAATCCTCTACTTTCAACACCGGCTTTTGGAAGCATCATGCCTCAAGACCATTTCTTGCTTCTGCTACGAATGATACATTTCTCGGGCAATAATATTTCTAGGGACGACGTTACTTTGAGAAAACTTCACCGAAAACTTGTGCATTAGCGAAAGTATCATGTTGTATAAGACATTTCTTTTAAATGTTATCGTTTTGGAGTGAAGTTTTTCATATTGTGCGATTCGCTTACTGAATACATACTGAACTTTGTGGTTTACGCTGAATCTACTTCAAATGCGATCAACTACCTAAATAAGGGACATACATGTGGAACAGTGCGTAACGATAGAAAGCAGATGCCAAACATGGGTGAGAAATTGCTGCGTGGGGAGTACGACAAAGGCAGTGTTAATTGTTGTGAAGTGGTGCGATAAACGGGAAGCGTTTTTGAGTACATACCATGATCATAGCCCTACAGAAACCGGAAAACTGCACAGAACTTCAAGTAGACATGTCAATCTTACTGTACTACCGACTACAACAAGAATACGGGGGCAGTCGATAAAACCGATATGCTTCTCAGTTTGTTGTAAAGAAGAAAATACCTTTCGCAAAATACCAAAGGCACTGATAAAACAAATGATTGAATAGTATACTTCAGGAAAAGTAATAAATCTTGGCGAGTATTATAAATAGTGACCTTATGGTCAAACATTTCCCGAAAAAAGAAATTTCAAATGAAGTAAACGCCAAAAAGTTCGCCGTCGTTGCTAAGTGTGCGGTCAAAAAGGAATCCGAAGAGAAAGTACTTTATTTGTAAAGAGTGGAGTGTTGGGCTGTGCGTAGTTCTGTGGTTTGAAATATATCATACGCGTCGCAATTTGAAGACTAGAGACTCGTTCGAATTTTATACAAACGATTTTGTGAGAAGTATCTAGTTTTATTTGCATTTGTTTTTTAAGCGTAATGCAAAACAGAGAATAGTTCTTTATTATCTTCGTGGATAGTGGAATGGTTAGAGCGCGTCCTTTCACCCGAGCGGCGCGGGTTCAAAGCTGTCCGAGGTAGAAGTTTTTCTAAAACGGAGAAAAACCAAAGCACTTTCTTCTCAGATAGGAATTAAAACTTTAGGTCCCGGGGCAATACGATGATTGACATGTTGAAGGTCTCTTACTAAAGGTAGAATTCCATTAGTAGGTAAAATTCTAGTGATGGGTAGTGCTAATAACCATTGCTAGTTGATGTGGTAAGCGATACCTGACATTTCCGTTTGTGTCTAGATCTCGTATCACATACAAAAAAAGTTCTTTATTTTGTACCATTTGTTAGAAGTTTACCAATAAAACATTCCAAGGATCTTTCTGTATCATACTAGAGCATTTATAACAGAATATGGAGAGAAACAGGTCCTATTTTTCAATTAATTTGATATTTTTTCCATGTTCTCAATTCTCGCTTTCACGCTAACGAAACTTATTGTTTTGTGTTCATAAAGGTAACAGAAGACTGACATATTTATATTGATTGATTTCCCTAAACTTTATAGTGGTTTTCGAGTAAAAATTTTCGTATTGAAACTTAAAATGGATTTCTGAAATTGGCATTAAATTTTTCATGGATTAATTAAATGGAAATAGAAATTTCAAAAGTTGAGCATAAACTATTTTCCCGTAGATTGTTATAAAAAGGATTTAAAAATAAAACGTACTTGTTGATAAGAAAAGTTAGAATTTAAATTGAAGGATTTGATCATCCTTGGAGTTGTTTGGTTAAATCATGTGATGTTGATATCATTTTTATTATGCGTCTTAGAGATTGACGCCGTATTTCTGTCAGGATACAGTACCGTTGGTGTTAATTAATCATCGTTAACGTAATATTTCTTTGGATTGCAATTTGTACTCTAGTAAACGTTAAGTACTTGTACCCCGTAAAACTTGATAGCGTGAGTTGGAAACAGGATACTGCATTAACATTTTTTTTGTGCGAAAGTTTGTTCAGAAATTTGATGCAATACTATTGAGAGGGAGAGGCCATTTTTTGCGCGGTTAATTGAGCGGGGAGACTGTAGGTTGTAAAGGATGTGAGTTATTGGTTGGGGTGGCCTTTCGAATCACCCGGTTGTGACCAACCTAGAGCACCGTTAAGGTAGATACACTGAAGCTCATCCCTCCTGGTAGTTTCTTGTGAAATTTCGGACACTTGGCTAAGGAATATTTCATAAAGGCAAGTGTTTTGCTAAGTGCATCTTATTAGTTGAACATTAAACGCAAATACACGGATTAACATTTTCGAATAAACATTATTGTAAAGGCTCACCGTTCTTTACCAGTCCTAACATTCAACCAACGTATACGAAAATCTCACTTTATTTACTTGTGTAAACAGTTATTTTAAATCATAAATTGATCTGTAAATAAATCTACGTATTAAGTCAGGATTGTGTTAATAATCGTGCGTAAAAGCTATTTTTTGTGTACCTAAACTATACAACTTCCAACGCAGTCAAATAAAACGAAACGTTAATGAAGTTGTTATTTGAAATTGCTGCATTGGTTTGCCGTTTGGAAGTCAATAAGCAGGTATACTGAAGCCTTTTACGTCCAGATTGCTTGCGCTGTCACCTGGAGGAAAAGTATTCAAGTATTTTGCAGAAGGTAATTTAACATTGTATGTTTATTGTGATTGTGTTATAATACGGTAGTTTGCATTTTGGAGAAATTATTTGGCGATAATGCGAATAAACGTAGTCCTTAGTTGAAGTGTTGATGCATTTACGTTATTTTAAATTAAGGTTGACTAACTACTTTTGTTTGTGTTTTCTTTTGGTTTTTTTTAATGTTCAATTAATTGTAATACAGGTTTATGTGTATACAAATTTTGCGTTATAGAATTGATTTTGAGTGACCATTTGGCTACGTAAATGTTTTGAATTTCAACCGTATCTAGAAAACTTTAGTCTCAAAATTTTAAAGTAAGGCAAAGGGTGAACTTGCAAGTTAGACCAAATTGAGAAAGAGGGGTGATACATTCTCCCCTATTATACGTTTTAAGATAACTGATCATAAATTACTGTTAACAGTTGCATCGTTGTGTATTTTTTTGTATTTCACTGATGTGTATACAATAGATGAAGAATTAATTGGATCGAATAGCGTTATTTGTGATCTCCCGATCAGCGAAAGCAATAATTTACGAAAAGTGGTGATTTAAAGAATTAAAACTAAAAGATTTAATTAAAAGCTAATTTTATTGATTTGTTTTGTAAGTGACCAGTGGTAATTTCCCAAACATTGGCGTATTTAATTTCATGTAGATTCTTTTATTAAAGAGTTTTTTGTGTTTAACGTAACAAATTAGAGAAATTTTGAATGACGTTTGTCTAGTTTATGTTTAATTATTTGGTTTCGAGTTCAATTGACAGAATTTTACAGATTATTAGTATCTGAATTTGACTTTCAATAATTAAGCGATACATTTAGCGTTGTTTATTAGGGCAAAGAACCCCAGTCAACCCCAACAGCTGATTTGAATACACGCTGCCTTAGTATTTGAGTGTGGATATTTTGAGATTTGTTATAGAGCTAAAGTTTCGAGGCATCCCTACGTGCACCTGGAAGTAGCAAACGTAAAGGTAAGTGAGACCTTTTGTATGCTTAAGACTGCTTTATCTACGTGTGTCCAAGTGTATTCTTACCGATTTTGTTTTAACAACAGTTTGGCGCACATTACTTGACTTTATTCCAATTGCGACACTTTAATTATCTGTTAAGTTCCGTGTTAATTTCATTTTCGAGCGTAACTTTTACCATTATTCATTTTTCAATTTGAAGTTGGGTTCAATTCCTAATGTAGTAGCCATATTTGATAATTTCAGTTGCCGTTTTCAAGAGATTATGACCTTCCAATAAATTACAATTTTCTGCTTGTCACACTTGGATACAATATGGAGTTTAGTCAAAATGTTGCAAACAAGGTGAATAGCAACACAAATTAAAAATTTTCTAAATGTCTTCTGATTCCTTTTGTAACAGATTTTTCATCTTTATCGTGACTTTTTAGAATGATTTTCATTACAGCCTTAAAAACGTCCTTATAATTATGACGAATAGCAAATAATGCATCATGACGTGACGACCAACGTGTCGGTGCCTTTCCCAAGCAATTTTATTCTCTGGAGATATTATCCTTAGTAAATCCCATCGTTTAACACTAGCACCAAAACGAATATATTTTTTCTACGTTACCGAAAAATGCGGATGCCTCTGATACCTCTTGGACTGCATTTATAACCAAACTATGATTATGGGCAGCACAGGGAACAAACATTGTCTCAAAATTCTTGGGCTTGAACCCCATTATAAGCCACGCTCATAACATTGGTACCATCGTAACCATGTCCTCTGCATTTCGAAATTGGAATGTTTGTCTCTTCAATATGCTTAAAATAAATTGCTCTAAGCCAGCGGCGGACTGGTTTGTACACGGATAAAAACTAAGAAAAGCTTCTTCTACTTTAATATTTATGGTGGAGTCATCACGTTGAGCAATTTTCACATAACGAAATATCAAACTAATTTGATTATCTTGGTTATATCTTGTATTGTATCTAATAACATTGAATAAAATGGTGCTTGTCTAATGTCATCTGTAATATGTTTCTCTAGTTAGTCTGCTATTAAATTAATAAACTGGCTTTTTGTATTGTTGGGTTAAGATGCATTATAGTTCCATTTGGAATTTCTAGTAGTTTTTGCAAAACTGGATCATACCGTGACAGTAAGTAATAATTTTAGGAAAAGTGCACCCCCAGCAACACCATTGTGAATTTTCTCTCGGTGTCCACGGAACGCGATGTTACATGAAGCTATAATAAGCGTAACATTTAATAGCCCAGTCAAAAGCGATTTCAGAAAGGAAAAAATTCCAGATATCTATCCTTTGGTCGAGTGGTGTATTTTGGGGTCACAATGAACGTACAAAAAGCCCACCCCCATATCGTGTACGCTAGGAAAGTAACAGTGCAAAAAAGGAGCAAAAATTAGGTTTTTCGTAAATAACTCAAAAACTATCACTTTTAGGGGAAAAAGTGAAGATGAGAAAGTTGTAGAGAATGTAATTTTACGTAAAAAAGGTCCTCACAAAAATTATGTACGACCACTTGTACTCGAAGGGCCATTTTTTGAGAAATGAAAAATTCTCGAGTGCGTCATGCATTTGGCGTCTATAAATCGGAAACGGCGCATCGGATCAAAAAATAGTACAAATAAAAGTTGTAGAAAATTTAATTACAAGCAACTGATTTTCTATAAGTTTTCTTGTAAGATCAATATTGACAGAGATATGAATTTTTTTAACATTTACTATCGTGTGTCGAATACAGTTTTTTCATGATAAAATCACTAATAACTCAAAAGGTATAGCTCCAATGGAAATTTTACATCTTACAAAGGTGAAAGATAATTAAATTTCTGAAATGTTTTGTATACATACAAACTTATTTTGGAAATGTATGAAGTGCGATAATGCTCAAAAACTCAAAAAATTAACGCATTTTCGTTTATTTTGTAAAATAAGTTACTTGTGGTGGGTCGTACCTTTTACAGAAAATTTGAACGATTTGCGTCATCTTCTGTACAGACAATCGGCATCTCGGAAAACCTCGCGTTTCTGGTTCACCAACATCAAATGCAGCTGGTCAACATTCGTTGAGGACGTACCATCAAGTCCAATGGTGGTTGACCAACCTACGCCTCCGAGAGAATGGGGATGGCACGAAATTAACGGTGTCCTCCACGTGCCGATGACGGATTCCTGCGCCTCCAGGACTCACAAAACTTGTGCCTGCAATTGCAAATCGAATTGCGCATCCATGTGCCGATGCAAGAGAGCAAGGCCTTTGTCGAATCTTTGCGGCAACTGCTGGATGAACGGCAATTAATTTGTACGCGAGCAATTACGAACAATGGTAAGGGACGATGACGACGACGACGACAGACTTTTCGAACAAGACACAGAACAATAGGCCAAATTAATAATTGTAATATTTATATATTTGTACAAAATAAATTGCAATGGCAATTAAAAATTTCGTCTGTTAATTAACCTTTCACCTACTGACTTCCTGCTATCTTCAATTTCCAATAATTTGACAATCGCATCTAGCTGTCGAAATATTTCATGCGCAATATTTTACATAACCATGTTTTACAAACGAGTCATTTTTTTAAAAGTACTTTCTCCAGATATTTCTTTAATGATTTGCCAAATCAACCACAATTAGTTGCTATTAGCAAGTGATTAAAATTTTAACGTATTACAAAATATAACTTACAAAATTTTACATTTAACTTTCAATCAAACACGTATACAAGTTATGGAAACTGCAACGAGAAATTGAAAAGTAACAGCAGAAAGATGTTTTTCAAGACAAATATCATGTACATATTACTCATAATTCAATTATTATTAATAATTACTCTGCTATTACTTAATTTCACTCAATTTATAGCGATCACACTTTCCACTGACATTTGACACACCGTAATGTATTTTTAAAAAATTCATATCTCTGTCAATATTGATGGTACAAAAAAAAACTATACGAAAGAAGTTGTTTGTAATTAAATTGTCTACAACTTTCATTTGAACCATTTTTCGATCCAACTCACCGTTTTCGATTTATCGACGCCAAATGCATGACGCACTCGAGAATTTTTCAAAAAATGGCCCTTACTTTAAAAAATCTAGCTCTCGTACAAGTGGCCATACAAAATTTTTGTAACAACTTTTTACGTAAAATTACATTCTCTGCAACTTTCTCGTCTTCACTTTTTCCCCTAAAAGTGATAGTTTTTGAGTTATTTACGAAAAACCTAATTTTTGCTCCTTTTTTGCACTGTAAGTTTCTAGCGTACACGATACGGGGGTGGGCTTTTTGTACGTTCATTGTGACCCCAAAATACACCCCTCCACCAGCGGACAGCATATCTAGAATTTTTTCCTTTCTTTGGCAAAATATTGTATTATTTGACTGGGCTATAAAAGTCTGTCTGAAACTTATCGCCAAAAATTTGAAGATATTTTCGTCTCTTCCACTAATGCGTCATCGATGCACCTATTCTCTTCCACCGATCCAAAATTGCACAATTTTCCAGGTGACGGGTCGAAGGTTCGTGTCGCGAAATACTTTCAGTGATATGTCTCAGTCCGAGGTACCTTCAACCTACATTTTTTGGTGTTGACCACTACTGCGGTTACCAAACCGCCAACATGGCTTACAGTAACATCCATCTAGATTTGGTGAAGAGCACAGCCACTTGCGGGAAAGTTCCAAACCACTTTTATTTTTAACTGTATAAAAAAAATTCAGAGAAGGATCGATATTGAGAATGGACTTTTCAGTTTACAAGATCCAAATCTGATAATGTAGATTTTTATATAATTTTGTTTTATACAAGCGGGACAATGGGCAAGATCCGTAGGATGTTGCTCTGGTAAGCCTTTTCTCAAAATTTTGTGATTTAGTGATTCTTGTGATATCAGTGCTTCAAAAATGCGTTATACTTTAGAATCAACTTTTAAAGCCACATCGGCAGTTGTTAAAAAGTGCGACTGAACTTCTTCAGTATTTTTAAAAGCTATTACGGTCACGTTCACAGAAGTACATGGGAGTCTGTGGAATCTGTTTCATTACCATTAGTCCCAATTTCACATACATCGACTGTTGACCTTGCTGAAAAGAACTGACTAATTCTTGGCTGCTTAAAAATTGTTTCCTGTTTCTCCTCACTTTAAATTTAAAATCACTGGGCTTTTTAGGTTTGCTCATTATACTTACTTCGAGTTTCTATGGACGCAAACTTATATTAATTTGAAGTTGAGCAACAGTTGCCAACATTTACCTCAAATGTATCTATTGTAGGTAGCGGACCACGAAAATTTTATTATTATAATAAACATGTTCAAATCGCAATTGTTACTGCGATAGAAGGGTTAATGGGTTTGATATATTTTATTATATCTTAAGTCGTAATTAGATAACATTTTCTGGATATTTTATTTTCTGGATTTTACGTAATTGATATTTGAATAAGGGTTGTTGAAAAAAAAACAAAATGTTAGGATAGGAAACAGATGTATCGAATTGCTGACTAGTTTTACACGTACCTCTTGATGTAAAAATGTCACTAGTTTAATAATTAATTACGTCGGTACACACTGAAATCAAAGAAGTCTTTGTTTGGTACTAGGAAATTTGATATTAAATGTAGGGTTTGTTACGGACGAATGCATATTTTTAAAATTAAGATTTCGTTCTGTTAGGAATGTGAAAAATGTTCCCACGAAATAATTTCTAGTTGCTTTCTTTATTATTACTTGCAGTAACGGGGGTTGATTTTCGGGAGTAAAGATAATTAGTTTGAAATCGGAGAGGAAGGCAGTTGTAGTGAGGGTTTCAATTGAGTAAGATCGATCGGGGTGTTTGATTAAATAACTTCATTGTAAACAGTCTCTATATACATATTTGATCGTATACACTCTTGGAAAACTCAAACCACGAATTAGATTTTTCTTTTACTAAACTAAATAGTCTAGTGTAAACAATATACGTACAAATAATCGTTATCGTCTTGGGTTTAAACGGCTTATCGTAACCCGTTAAATATTGGTGAATAAGTGGTTAATTGAAGGATTATAATATTCAATGTAAGTAGGTATTTTTAATGTAATTTAAGCTCACAGCAACCAAATCTAGAAGCCTACGTAACTTATTAAGAATCAAGCATTGCCTTGCAGAGGTATCCCATTCGCACGCGGGCTCATTAAGCAGAAATCTGCTAAAATAAAAGACAGTACAGGGTTCTCTCACTCATGTATTTGGGTGAATGAGGATTGTTGTTTATTGTTTATATTTATTTTTGTGTAGAGGTGGGCGTGGACGAACGGGAATCGGATAAAGCTTGTTTATAATTGTAAGTAGGCGTGTAATGAAACCCCCATTTCACGTGACTCTACAGGCAGTTAATGTATGTCGAAAAAACTATATTGCTGTGCTGGGTTATCCTCCGCACACAAGGCACCGCTTGCAACCGTTGGACGGCGCTTTTTATGGACCTTTTAAAACCGCTTAGAGCCGAGCATGCAACGATTACTTGATGCTTGAATATTCAGTGTGGCTTATGGCAAGGTTGCCACAAAAAAATGCAGTGCAAAGATTTAAGTCAACCGGCATACTTCCACTGAATTGTCAAATATTTGAGGATTGTGACTTTGAGCCATCAATGACTATAGATAAGCCTTTCGAAACTCCTTTAGCGAGTGTGAACACTGGTGCAACCGGATCATCATCCCAAAATACTTAGTCAGCTACCCTTCATGCTGCTGTATCTGGGCCGTCTAATGTAAGATCATCTGGTCTACCTTCTTAGCCTCGTCCTGCTTGCAAAAAAAAGAAAGGAAGAAGCTATTGTCACTACACATAACTATTACTCCTGTCAAGGATGCCTTACAAGATAAAGAAGCGGAGAACAAAACCAAAAAAGAGAAGAAAGAAAATAATTGCAATATATACAGGGTGTCCCCGTAAGTCGGAATCGATGTCAACTGGAAAAATTATATGGAACACTGTATTACATGACATATTCGGATTTTCCTCAAGAAAGTGAGATACTTTTATCTAAAACTTTTTTTTTAATTTTGCATAGTTTCGGAGTAAAATGAGGTTATGTTATTTTTATCACAACATTACCCTATTAAAAATCTTATTACTACATACAAAAAAAAGTGAAAAATTATGTAAATTATATATATTTCACATCGCAAAGGTTGTGATAAATGGTCCAAATCATTAGAAACTTTTATTTTAATACTGGGTGTTTTTTATACACTGGTCAATCGAAAATATTTTGAATGAAAAAAACTTGGATTTTTTAAATGAAACACCCTATATTTTATTGCATATTTAGATTCTATACTAAAAATAAAAATTTTTTGGAATTACACTTTTTTTAAAACTTTCATTAGTTTTAGAATAAATTTAGGTTTTGTTATTTTTATCACAATTTTTGCTCATTAATATGCTATTTAACCCTTAACCGGTATCGTCGGGTCCGTTCGGACCTGGCGCCTCGCATTGTCGTGATATTTTGGCTGAAACGGCACGTGCGTGGTGACGGATTCGTGACTTCTCATCAAATAGCATCTCGTAACTTGGCAGTACGCTGAGATCTTCCAAAGTGTGTAGTTCATGACTTTTGGGTCCGTTCGGACCCGTCGATACCAGTTACGTTAGCTTTTTCTTGAGATGGATTTTATTGTTATTGATGCAAAACGTTATACTGAAGAAGAGGTAAGAAAACAATTTTTACTTGATGATGATGGGGATATAAGTGATGCTCCAATTGATGATTCTGATGAAGAATATGATCTTGAACCAGAAAATGTTGCAAATCAAGATGGCATTGATTTTGATACAAACATTTACGTTGCATCGTCTAGTAATGTAAATATTCCTTCAAATAACTCAACAGAGCGATGCATGTGACCTGAATAACGGTTATGTATATGGTAAAAATAGATACAGATGGTCAAAAAATCCTTCTGCAGTCGGTCGTACTAGAGCTCATAACATCATTGTGCATTTACCAGGCCTAAAGCAGTATGCAAAACATGTAGCTCAAAACACAATGAGAGACTGGTCACTTCTTATAACTGAAGATATGATAGATGTTATAGTAGAATGCAGAAATGAAAAAATTTCTGATTTATCGTCTAACTATGGTCAAATATTTTCTTACGTGAATCATACTGACGCTGTCGAAATGAAGGCGTTTTTAGGTTTATTATATCTTACTTCAATATTCAAACCAAATCACGAAGACGTTAAGAGCCTATTTGCTACAGATGGTACCGGAAGAGACATATTTCGTGCCACAATGTCGCAAAAAAGGTTTTCATTTTTATTAGGTGCTTTACGATTTGATCTCCTGAGCACGAGAGACCAAAGAAAAACTGATTATATCCTATACGACAAATTTTTGACGCCTTTATAGAAAATTGCCTTACCGTGGATGAGATGCTTGTAGGGTTTCGCGAAAGGTGTGCATTTCTAGTGTATATGACATGGACTGAAAAGTATGTGCCTATGTGACTCTAAAACACATTATCTTGTGAATGCACTTGTATATACTGGAAAAGTACAAACAACACAACAGAATATACATAAACTATCAATTCCCACATCTACAGTATTGACTTTGATTGAACCAATCAAAAACACAAACAGAAATATTACTGGTGACAACTGGTTTACCTCTATACAATTAGTTGACGAACTTTAGAAAAACAAATTAGCGTATCTTGGTACTATTCGTAAAGATAAAAGGAAAATACCAGAATATGTGAGCACTAAAACTCTAGTCTCTTAAGTGTCAAAGCGAAATAAATACGTATTATTACTTTCATCCATGCACCATGACAATAAAGTAGACAAGATGTCAAATAAACATCATATCATATTAGACTACAATATGACTAAAGCTGGTATAGATGCACTTGACCAGAAATGTGCTCCTTTCAATACGGGTCGAAGAACTAGAAGATGGCCTTGGGAAATATGGTACGCTCTAATGAACATAGGTTCAGTAAATTCGTTTGTTTTATATAAAGTAGCCAAATAATGTGAACACGACTTTAAGCAGATGGGATTTTACTTTACAACTTAGTCGAACCCCATATGAAACGAAACTGGTAGAAACTAGATTACCTACAGAAATCCCTTAAATAATTCGAAAAATTCTGGGATTGACAAGAACCCAATGTAGATCATCCCAATGAAAACGTGAATCCTCAACAACGGAAACGACGTACATGTTACTTATGTCCTTCAAAAACGACAATAAACAACGGAACATATGCAGCGATTGTAAAAATCATGTTTATAAAGGACATAGTTCTGTTCTGTTCTAAGTGCAATTGAACGTCATTGCAGATATCGTAATATATGAAAAAAATTATATTATTTTTGTTGGAACACATGTTTGTTTATTTGTCTTTGTAGTTTGTGTTAAAAAATTTTTTTATAAAAATTAAAGTTTAAGTTTTTCTGTTTTTTGATTTTTAAAAAATCGGGTCCGAATGGACCCGACGATACCAGTTACGTTGCTAAAAATGACGATACCGGTTAAGGGTTAAAAATAATAATTGTCATAAATGTTAACCGTTAAATTATACTGTTAAGTTTACGAGATTAGTTAAAAAAAGTTGTAAACGAAAAGTAGAATCCTTACTATACCCAGTTTGTTAAAAATTAATATTTAAAATAATATATTATTTATTTTGCAACATGTTTTAAGTTTAAGATTTAGAGTAGGTCTAGGATCAGGGTAATGGCAGTTTTTATTAGTAATAATTAAAAATCAAGGCGGCTGTGTTTAGCAAAGTAAACAATTTGACTGTTAAGAGAGTTGTGATAGTATATTACCCGTTTAATTCTTTTGATTTTGTGATAAGTTGTGTAAAAAAAAAGCATTCATATTATTATTGCAAAAATGGTAAAATATTCTGAACAAGAAAGATTACATTTATTCGAATGCTACATTAGAGCAATAGAAGTCCAGGACTGGCTTTGAGAGAATATCACACTTCTTTTCCTCACCGAAGAATACCAAATAAAAAAATATTTAGGAGAATAATTTCGGATCCACAGTCTGTTGTTATTAATAAAAAACAAAACAGACCAAATACTATTTTAACACAAGATCGTTAGGTTGAGATTTTATTATATTTTACTGAAAATCCTGAAAGTTCATTAAATGATGCTACCCGTGATTTAGAAATAAAGAAAACTGGTATTCATAGAAGCCTTAAATTAAATAAATATAAGCCATATAAGTTCTCCCTGTTCAGCAATTAACAAAAGCTGATTGCAATGAAAGACTGAAATTTTGCAATAGCATGATGGACATGTAATTTGAAAGAAATATATTTCCCAACGTGTTTTGGACCGACGAAGCTACCTTTAGCACAAGCGGTATGTTTAACAGGCGTAATTGTCACTACTGGTCTAAAAATAATTTATTGAAAGTAAAAGAAGTAAAACAAGGCTGAAAAAGCGTTAACGTCTGGTGTGCTGTTATAAATAATGTAATATGGGGTCCTATATTTTAATGGGTATCAGTGGCGAAACTAGGGGGGGTGCAAGGTGTGCCAGGCACACCCTAGGCAAGCCGTGACAAACCCCAGAAAAACGGAGCACTTCCCCATTTTTCATTCTTATCTTAAATTCCATCTAACAACTTAATTCGTTAAATCTTAAACCATTGCGATAAACAAACGAGTAGTAATAGTGACATAGTGATAAGTACAATTATTAATTATTATTTATTATGTAAGGACGTTAGAATATTCGTCATTCGAGCATAAGTTGAATCGGTGGAATAATATTTGTTTAGCTAAGCGGCGCGGCGGAGGTAGACTGCTGACTGTGACTGTGCTGCTCTTGGAATTGTTTTGGTTCATGATACAGACGCATGTTGATGCATAAACAATAGCATGTATAGTTCCTCTTTCACGATGTAGTAAACCCAGCAAGCATAAAGACGCCGCAAAGATTAGTAGATTAGATCAGTTTACATACAATTTACATTAACATTCTAAAAGATAACTTTTTATGAATGAAGCGAGACTTGAAACTTAAAAATAGTGTAACATACCGGAAATGGTGACTCATTATTCCGAACAATCTAGATGTATTAATCATAATTACGATGCCTCGGCAGACGCAGACAGCAGCTTACGTAAATTATTAGTCATCGAATTTCTAGAAGATTCGAGAAAGGTTGCTTGCGTCATCGGTACCTATAAAAGCAACGCTGCAACGCACGATGAATTCATGGGGTTAGTACTTGTTATAGTTATGTTTAATGTTTTATGTAATATTATTATTATTATGAGCCAAGTGCCAATATAACCTGTGTTCGGTGTTCCATGTTCTGAGTCTTCTGTGCTGACAGCACAGTGCTGTGTGAAATAAAACATCAAAGCAAACAAATAGCCACTGCCAAGGCCAACTGCCACAAACAACTAAGGACTAAGGTAATTTTACTTATTTGTATGTTTGTTTTAGAGTATTATAAGATGTTAAAATTTTGATGGGTGAAAAAAAAGGAAAGATTGCATCACAAGTTTCAGCTAATAATAATAATAATAATAGTTTAAAGTTAAAACTGCAAAGGGATTTTGATTTGTACTTTCTTTCACGCCTTTTACTTGTTTCCCCATCAGTGTCCGAGCAGTTAGCTTCGGTGTTTATAAATTTGTTTTTATTTGCGTTGCAGATTGCAGATTGTGGGCGGTTTGAACATGAAGAAATTCAAAGACATACGATCGTTTTTCAAATCTGCCACAAATCAACCCGACAAAGATGAGACTGAGACAAGGCAAACGTCAACTCTAGTATGTGACTCAACAACAAATATTGAGATAACTTGTGATTTAACACAGTCTTCAACTTCAAATATAGAAAATGTTGGGGGAGGCATACGAGAAGATGTAAATAAAGCCGCTGAAGAAGGGCAAGGTAGCAAAACATCCGATGTTTTACATCTGCAAAACAAATCAAAGAGGACGAAATGATCCAGAAGATCAAGATCTGGGAACTCTTGATAGTGGTCCTTCGCAGCCAATGGGCCCAAGGGTTGTTTTTCCAAAAAATTCATTTGGAGATAGACAGAGATCGTTTTCGTCTCAATTCTTTGATACTTATCAGTGGCTTGAATATAGTGTGAAGTTAGATAAAGCGTTCTGCTTTGTCTGCAGACATTTTCGGCTTTCTGTAAATATTCGAGATCAAAATGAAAAGTTTTCGATTAATGGGTTCAGTAATTGGAGGAAACTAAGTGAGTCGCTGAAAAAACATGACACCTCTTTGGCTCACAGTGACTGTATGCAAAGGTTTGTAGGCTACAAGCATTCCTTGAAGGCCGGAGATGTTCATAAGAAGCTAACCATGCAACATGAAGAAATGATAATACAGAACCGAGATTATATGATAAAATTAATCGACATGATTTTATACTTGACACGTCAAGGGCTGCCACTGAGGACACCGAGAAGACGCAACATCTACTAACCGAGGAAATTTTCTGGAGTTGGGTGAACTTATGGCAAAACATGACACGAGTTTTTCGATGCATCTAGACAGACATATCAGTTATTGCAGTTTCAAAATACAAAATGAAATAATAAGCATCGCATCTCAACTTGTTATTGAACAGATTGTTGAAGAAGTGCGGCAATGTGGTTTTTTTTCGATAATGGTTGATGAAACTAGGTGCTACAAACAAGAACAATTGTCCGTGGCAATCAGATATACCGTAGGCTTGGAAGTTGAGGAACGTTTTCTTGGTTTCGTAGATTGTTCTTCTTCTAGAGATCCCGAGAGTTTAAAAATACTTATTAAAAAGTATCTAAGTAAATGCAGTTTGTCGAATAACGCCATATTAATTGACCGATCTTATGATGGGGCCAGTGTTATGTCTGGGAAACACCAAGGACTGCAAGCCAAAATAAGGGAGGACCATCCACAAGCCATTTACTTTCATTGCTTGGCACAGAGGATGAATTTGGTAATTGTCGACAGGTGTGCTAAGGTGTATACTGCAGCTGCATTTTTCAACACTCTGGAGGCAATGTACGTCCACTTTTCTCAACCTGGTCATCACTCTCATCTCATGAACGCCCGTGATGCTCTAGGTATAAAGTCGGGGGGCGAAACGGAAAGTCTTAGCAGTACCAGGTGGAGTTGTCGATATGAAAATTGCAAATCCTTTTGAAAAATTTCCAAGCAATTCAAAATGCTCTGGATGATGAAATCGAACAAGGGCGAGACAAAATTATGTAGAAGCACTTGGAATACAGGCATCAATGATAAAGCCACAATTTATCGTTTGTTTGTTCGTCTTCCATTCAATGTTAATGGTCGCAAATGTACTGAGTAAATATTTTCAGAGGAAAGATGCCACACTAGGTCAGGCTAGTGATATCATAGACAGCACTATAAGTAGCTTTGAAGAGAAGAGGAACAAATTTGAGGACCTGTGGAGTGAAATAGAAAAATTCTCAGGAGAACAAGACATTTGTTTGGAGCCTTTAAGGATTTCAAAAAAAAAGGAAGCAACCACAAAGGCTTAATGACTTACTCAACCCTTGGTAAATCATCGCTGATCGACATACCTGCAGGAACTACAGCTCCCGAATACTGGAAAGTCAACATTTACTACCAAGTCATGGACAACGTGATTGGCAATATGAAAAAACGATTTGAAAATCTTCCCCTTGCAAGATCGATTGATTCCTTTAAGAAGCTAGATTTGGATCAAGCATTTGAGTTCGTCGCCAATTATCAGAGGGCCTTCAATATCGAAATCTCAACACTTCAAGCTGAAGTTTTAGTGATACGAAATTTATTCAAAAATAAAAATCTTGAAACCACGTTGGAAAATCCAAAAGTTCAAGTGAAGGGGGATCTGACTCCAAATCTTTACAAATTACCACAAATTGCTGTAGGCCTTCCAATCAGTTCAGCTGGTTGCGAAAGAAGTTTCTCCGCTATGAGGCGGATAAAAACATGGCTGAGAACCACAATGGTACAAGATAGATTTTCAAGTTTATTACTTCTCTGTATCGAAAATGCTTTAGTTAAGCAGAAATTGTCGGCTGAACAATTTCTCTCTGTTTTTATAAAACAGATAGAAAACTAAAATTAGTTTGAAGTTTTTTTTATTCATACTTATATGTTATATTTCCTAAATAAAATGTGAAAACAAGAAAGTATATTACTTAAAGTAGGTATATGACAAACCATGATGATGAAAACCAAAACTGTTTAAAATTGAGAGTGAAAACAATATTGACGTAGTTTTCATGCGCATGCATCTATAAAAAAGTGGTGAGTACGCCCCAACAAAATTTTTATACGCACCCCTCCCCAAAAAGAGCCCGTGGGGCCTGCCCCCCCCCTCCCAGAAAAATTTTATAGTTTCGCCACTGATGGGTATATGAATAGTAGGAGATATAAGCACATGTTGGAAACCCAGATACCAGAATTGCTGGAAACTTTGCCCGAGCAAACTTGGTTTACCAGCAGGATAGCGCGCCGCATCACTGCACGGACGAAGTTATAAATTTTTTAACTGAAAGCTTCGACACAACTATATGCAAAAATGGCACGATCTCCTGACCTCCAAGAAGCCCTGATCTATCCCCACTTGATTTTTTTTTTGGGTACATTAAAAGAAAGAGTTTACAAAAATTGGTCGAACAGAAGAAGTGAAGCAAAAAATTAGGAGACAAATTGAAGCATTAAATAATTTCGCTGCAGTGGAAAATGCCATTCATCTTTAGAAACTAGGTATATCAAATGTATAGCGGTTAATGGGGGATACATTGAAAACTTTTTGTAAATTTCTGTTGTTTATTTGTTTGTTAGTTGTTTTATTATGTATTAAATACGTGCTGAAAATTTTGTTCTTGTTCATTTAATAATAAAATATTTAGTAACCATCTTACAATTAATGATAATAATTATATATGAATTTAATTTAGTTAGTATTTAGTATTTTTGTTTTAACAAGCCTACTTAAAATATTATTTTACCAGAAACAATGCAAAAGGTTTAGAAAAGAGTGTCGAAATATTATATGTATAACATACAAAATCAAAAGAATTATACGAGTAATACACTATCACAGCCCTCTTAACTGTCAAATGGTCTACTTTGCTAAACACAGACACCTTAATTTTTAAATGATTATTATATTACTAAAAACTGTCATTACCCTGATCCTAGGCCTACACTAAAGATTAAACCTGAAACGCAAATACTAAAGAGAGAGAATATCTACAGGGTGTTCCAGTTTTTTGTAGCAGGACTTTAATAGTCGATAGAGCTTTGAAAATTAAGACAAAAAGTTCATATAAACATAGGTTGCCAAACGCTTAGTTTTGGAGATACAGGGTTTCAAAGGTTTAATTTTTTTTCAGTTCTTTTAATTTATCTTCAAAACTATTTAAAATAATAAATCCAAATTTAGTACACATTTCTTAAACTCAATATTACGAGTAGTTCAACGTTTATCAATATCTACAGGGTAGTACATTTTCTGGGCTGGTACACCCTTTATCCCCCTCGAAATTTTTCATGCGACGCCTCTAACTCTTAAAAACTAAAAATTAAGATTGCCCATTTGATTTAGGAACTTTTCTGTCTTCTGCGTTTTTTTCAAAAAATACATAGTTTTTGAGATAAATTAGCTGTAATCCACGAACAGCTTCCAAATGGTAAATAAAGAACGTCTGATGCTCCCGCATAAAATAGTCTGCCATGAAAAGAACAATAAAAAAAAAGAATCAAATTATGTCAATTCTCACGTTTTTTTTGTCTCTTAATAAAAAGTAGTACTCCACTGATTTTTTCCTAACTTTTCAGTTGAACTAAATAAAGGAAAATAAAAGTAAAATAACAAAATAAATATTAAAAAAATACGTATTTATTGGAAAAAATTGGAAGGAATTTCTATTTAAGATTTTAACAAGAACGAGACGAACGAAATAAATAAATTAAACAAATAAACTCAACCTATAACAACAAAACAAAAACGCTATCGTAATAATAAATAAATTTAAAGAAACTGTTCAAAATTTGAACCATTTTGTTGAATACATAATTCACACCGACGTGGAATATTAACTAAAAATTGTCTTATTTCATTACACATCCCTAATCCTATTAATGTGTTCATCTATTGTTGTCACAGGAGTTGCATACAACCCTTCTTTTACATACCCCACACAAAAAATCTAAGGGATTATGGTCTGGAGATCTTGGCGGCCAGGAACTGGGCCTTCACGACCGATCCATCTTCTTGGATAATGGTTGTCCAGCCAGTTTCTAACGATTCTGCTATAATGAGCTGGATAACCATCAAGCTGGAACCAAACCGTTCTTCGTTAATTACAATACTCCCATGTTCATTCTCTAAGAATTCCAAGAAAGCCGCAGCATTCATCCGAGGTGGTAAAAAGTAGGGCCCAAAAGTTGATTATTGTAAATACCTATCCAGACATTCACACTAAATTCTTGTTGGAAATGTCTCGGGCGAACTATATGGGGATTTTCATGTGCCCAAACGTGCTGGTTGTGAAAATTTACCACACCACGGCGAGTGAAGCAGGATTCATCGGTCCATAACACATTATTTAAAAACTTGAATTGTTATTATTTTCAGCAAGAATCCATCGACAATACTCAACTCTTCTAAAAGGAAGTCTTCGTCTATATTTATGGGCTGCTGCTGCTGAACTTCCATTTACAAAGCCATAAATAAAATGTATATCCGCTATTTCTTGATTAGAAAACAAAAATGGAATTTTAAAAGATCACTTTTGCAATAAAATTAATACAATAAAATATGTAAATAAATTACATTCTTTCTTATGCACAAGTCGTGTTTAAAATAAAACGTGAGATTTGGCATAATTTGATTATTTCTTTTTATTATTCTTTTCATGGCACACTATTTTTTGCGGGAGCATCAGACGTTCTGTACTTACCATTTGGAAAGCGTCGCATGAAAAAGTTCGGGGGGGGATGATGGGTGTACCACCGCAGAAAATGTACTACCCTGTAGATATTGATAAACGTTAAACTACTCTTAATATTGAGTTTAAGGAGTGTAATACGTGTACTAAATTTGGATATATTATTTTAAATAGTTTTGAAGATAAATTAAAAGAACTTAAAAAAAATTAAAACTTTGAAACCCTGTATCTCCAAAACTAAGCGTTTGGGAACCTATGTTTATATGAACTTTTTGTCTTAATTTTGAAAGCTCTATCGACTATTGAAGTCCTGCTACAAAAAACTGGAACACCCTGTATATTATTTTAAATATTAATTTTTACCCAACTGGGTATAGTAAGGATTCTACTTTTCTTTTACAACTTTTTTAATCTAGTCTCGTAAACTTAACAGTATAATTTAACGGTTAACATTTATAACAATTATTATTTTTAAATAGCATATTACCACTAGAACACACGCGCCTCTTTTTTTTACATGAATGATCGCGTGCTCTACTATAGTAGAACATTTACAAATTTATGTTTTTCACAAATAATGGTCTATGGAAATGAAAAAATGATTGTTTATGGTATGATATTTAGTAAACTAAAGAAAACAAATAAAAAAAATATTCTTCTAAGTTACATTTACTTAATTAGAGTTTTTTTGTTACGATCAGGTATAAATTTCGTATTTTTGGTTAGCTCACATTCAACATATGAAAAATAATAATTGTGAAAATACAAAAACTTACTAGTTCTGGTTTTCACCACATTCAATACACAATACAACTTGATGGTCGGAGCATATCCACTTAGCACAGCCTTTGCACCATTTCTTTGTGGATCTGTTACGTGCTCGTGAACAAAGGTAACATTTGCCCACACTTCCCATTTTTCCAGGTTCATTGCAGGGCACTTCATCTGTAACGCCCAAAAGTGACTTAGTTTTCGCCTTTAGCTCTCTGGGAATCTCTTCTCATCATCAGAGGTTTGGTTAGTTCAAATGATAGCTCATATAGGAAGTTGCGTCTTACAATTCTTGTTCTCCTTTGTTCAGTTGATGAATTATTAGTGCGTTGATGCCAGCAATATTCAGCAAGTTGAAGAACATGGTAAGTGGCCATCGTCGGGAATTTTGAAGAACACTGTACTGTTTGCACATTTTGTCCACAACATCAACGCCGTACTTGGTGTGATTATAGCAAGTCACTATCTCAGGCTTACGGTCATCTCCTGTGGTTGGATCTATTCCTTCATCGTAGTGCATTGTAGATAATACTGTGACAGCTTTGTTTCGCTTTGACACATATGAGACCAGAGTGCAGTTTGGCTGAAAACCAAATATGGAACTTTTCACGGGTCGGTTTTTGGATTTTTTTAAAATTACTTGGCTTCTCTGGACGATTCGCTTTCACTGTATCTACGACAGATATCTTTTTCCTCAGCAATTCCATGCTTGTAGGCAAACTAGTAAAATAGTTATCCATTGTAACATTGTAGCCAGAGCCGCTTAGGGGTTCCAGAATACGAAGTACAACATCGATTACTTTATTTGATAGTTGATACGGCCCATCTGGTTGTGCTCCGGGATAAACCTCGAAATTGTAGATGTAAGGAACTTTAGTGTCAGCCACCATGTAAGCTTTAATCCCGAACTTGTCTGGTTTGTTGGGTATGTATACAATAAATCCGCAGCGACCCCTAAATCCAACCAGTTGCTCGTCCAATGTTAGGTAATCGCTAGGTATATAATTATCGAGAGAATTTTTTACCATGATTTCAATAATATCCCGAATTGGAGCTAATTTATCAACGCTACGACGCTCATTTATGTTATCACATCTCAGGGCACGTAAAAGAAATCTGAATCGGTTTATTGCCATAGTGCAGTACACAAGCTGCAAGCCGTTCCTTTAGAATTGTCCCAAAAATCATTTAGATTACGACGAGCTGAGGGAGAAACTCCAATAGCAAGCAACAATCCGATGAAGGCTTTCATTTCTAACAAATCAGTCTGCCGTGCAACTCTTTCTCGTTGGTATTTATGTTTTATACTCTCTATGTAAATATTGGTGCAGGTTACTAATTTTTCAAAAATTGCCTCATCAAAGTACAATTCAAAACAGGAAAGTGGTGTTTCTGCATTTCTTGCAGCTCCCTTCGGACCCCAGATTGGAGCCGAATATTTTGGGCCCGTGTTCGAGTTACAGTTGGAGGCCTGTTACTCCAATAAGTTCCATTCCTCGACGAATAAAAAGTACCTCTCTCTTCCATACGAATATTTTGTCTCAAGTCAGAAATAGGGATATCATCATCTGAAGAATCGCTCATCCCATCCTGGCTTCCTCTTCTATCTTCTTGCTCAATAGGCGCATCCACGACCTCTTCATCATCTGAATCACTTTCAATAACTTCATCTCCATTTTCCTCCTCTAACCATTCAGTTAAACGGCGTTCCAAGTTTGGGTCCATATTTTACACTAAAAAAGGACATGCTTTATAAGGATATATACAAACCTCGAGAAAACG
Organism: Vesta saturnalis; assembly: GCA_036346205.1. NCBI lineage: Eukaryota > Metazoa > Arthropoda > Insecta > Coleoptera > Lampyridae > Vesta > Vesta saturnalis. The sequence continues at coordinate 3,535,416 of JARFJB010000014.1, read as the reverse complement.
ATAAAAAATGTATATAAGTATGACAACATAACCTCAAGAATGTTCATAAGACAAAATGTGCTGTTAAAGTATCAGAAAAACCCGAAAAAACATAATCGACTTCTTATCTTAATTTTTTACGCGAATGGTCGCACGTTCTACTATAGTAGAAGATCCACTTTGATGGCGATTTGTGGTGACATGCACCCACGCTGCAACTAAGTGACATACTAACCTCGTTTGTTATTTAGTTGTCAAAGCTTATCTAGGAGCGCGGGGGGATACGTGGAAGAATGAGATGGCAACATATGATTTTCTGACCCTGTTCTACTACAGTAGAGCGAGTGTTAAAAAACCTAAATTTACTCCAAAACTAATGAAAATTTAAAAATGTGTAATTACAAAAAGTTTTTTTATTTTTTAATGTAGAATCTAAATATGCAATAAAGTATAACGTGTTCCATTTAAAAAATCCAAGTTTTTTTCATTCAAAATATTTTCGATTTGTATAAAAAACAACCAGTATTAAAAGAGAAGTTTCTAATGATTTGTATCATTTATCACAACCTTTGTGATGTGAAATATATATAATTTACCTAATTTTTCATTTTTTTTTTATATAGCAATAAGTTATTAATACTTATTAAAGTATCTCACTTTTTTGAGGAAAATCCAAATATGTAATAAAATACGGAGTCTTCCATTTAAATTTTTCGAGTAGACAATCGATTCCGAATTACTGGGACACCCTGTATATATAAAGTAAATAATTAAAAAAATTGAATAAATCCAAACAAATTTTATAAAAACTTTGTTTTGTATATGTTATCGATTCTGAGATAAGTCATAGGGACATATTACGTGGAACACCCTGTACATTTGAGCAAGTGAGGAATGAAATGATGTTCCGTTTCGACTTCCGAGAATTGAGAAAGATTGTTTTTTCAGTGTAGTATTACATAATTTGATATTTTTTTATTTTGATACTTTGATATTTTAATGTTTTGATATATCAAACCCTCAATATCATATCATATCAGTAATTTGATATTTGACTAGATATATCAAAATATCGCCCACCCCTAGTGTCAGCATTCTTAGTTTATTTATTTATTTATGCATTAAGATAACAAATACTGTTAGTCAACAGTTTCTAAAAGTACATGGTCAGTGTGCGTAAATAAATAAATTCTTTACTTTGAGTAATGAATCCAAACTCATGTTTTATTCTTAAGGCGCCAGTCAAAAATAAATCAAAGACATTTGATATGGGATTGACAAAATAGTACTACAATTATGAATGCATAAACTAATTTAACTATACCCTTGCCAGTTATTAGAAGTAAACATTCATATTGAATAACAAACTCAGCTGAATGGTTATTTCCGAATGTACAAGTCGATACATTTTTCTTTCTTATCGAATCAGTTGAATGGAAAGTGCCGAGCGGTATCTAAATATATGTGCAAACCAGAGTCGTTTACGATGGAGTGTGAGGTACATATCTACAAAATAAAAATAGTTATTATTGTGTAACACTAGTAATTTTATGCGCCTTTAATCATCTGTGCGCCCTTGTGCCATGGCGCTCATTGCACAACGATAGTTACGCCGTTTGTTTTAGCGTCGCATTGGCCGAGCCAGGTGTTCTTACACAGAGTCGCAACGAAAGGGTTAAATACTCTTCACTAAAATAAACAAAAATAGTAAAGCAGGAATTACTTGTACAATTTACAATAAACTACGATATAACCGGAAGCGAGCATATTTTAACAAAGTAATTTTTTTGTAGATGGATACACATCACTCTAAAAGAATGTAATTGCCAATGGAATTTAATAAAATGTACGTTTTGATATTTTAAGAATGCAGGGTATCGAAATTGGGGTTAATTACATTATTCCTAGACTATTTTGCTTTTTCCGTCTTTACACGAAAAAAAGTCGTTTTTGTCGGAAGTTTCCATTAGCAGTTTAGATAATTACAGTAATAATGACAGCTTTCCATTGAGAACTGAATAGCGAGTCGCAGGTGGTTCTTGCGAAACTAGCGATCACTTAAAGCTCTATTATGGAGCCTCATTAGTTTTAACACCATGGTTGTGTACATCGATTTATGCTCATTTATCACATTCGAGATCATTGCCCTTTTTTGTTTAATTTAAAAATTTTGCAGACTCGCTAAAACGTGACTGTAAGAAGTAGTAAAGAAAAACTGTTAAGAAATACGAGGAGGGGGTGGTAAGACGTGCTGTAGCAGATGTGAGTAGACTACAAGGGTAGCGGGCTTTTTATTAGTTCAGAACTTAGGGTTGATCGGTAATTTAGTTAACGATTGACAACGGATACTGGTTCTAATGATGAATTGTGCATCTGACGACCAAGCTAAGGGGAATTTAAACACTTTCAACAGACGTTTCTTGCTGATTTGTAAATTATCTATTAAACTTAACTTTATTTCTCACACTACCCAACTGTTAATCAGAGAACCTTCTATGATGGAATTTCTATAAGAAAGAATGTATTTTCAACCTCCTCTCAATTCACCCTCGATGATACGCAAGAAGATCCTTCTTTATATTATAATCCTGGTGAAGTATTCCTTAAGACGTGCCTTTTCTCCTTGTCTAAGTTTCATTATTTGGCAACCAGGTTTGCTCTTCCTCGGGAAATTGTTAAGTTTTCAGAGATAAAAGCGAACGTAAATATTCGTGAATATATATTGAAAGACATTCTGTGACTCCTGTATTTATTAAATTATACCTTGCATAATCAAACCTTTCTTTACAAAGACGATGCTGTTTTTGTTATAAAAAAATTTTCATTAAGTCAAATATAAAGTTAGCCTTTGACAATTATTAAAGTTCTCGTTAAACAAACTTTACACACAGGTTACGTAAACGTTTTTCATATAACGTTTCAAACTTAGTTTAATTTTTGCCTAAAAAGTTTTGAGCATTCAAACAAGCGTAAATGAGTGAGTTTAGTACTGAAATCTTTGCAGTTTAAATGGAACTAATCTGACAGTTGAGCGTGAAAGTTTAGAGGGTGAAACGTTTACCTTCCAAATTTCATATTAAAAATATTACAATGAACTAAATACGCTGCAGGTTAAACGTTTTCCAGAATCACTAATCAGTTATAAATAAAAAGTTAAAAAAAGGTTTGAAGCCCGTGTGATATGGTAAGAGATTATCTTTTTTTTACATTATAAGGTTACTAAATATTCTTTTTTGAGCGAAGAGATTGTTAAAGGTCCGAGACGATTATTATTGACCTTACAAACTCCCGAGCCCTGAAAAAAAATTGCATTCCCTGTAATATATTATATTCCTCTTGGCTGTTTTACATATTAACCTTTTTTATTATTTAAAATTAACATCTTGGCAAATCGTATAGTTATTCATAGACGACTGTTTTTCAGTTTTGTACTTTATAACAATTTTAATAAATAATTGACCCGCGAGAACGCGAGCACCCAATCACGCGAGCACGCGTATGCTTACGCAAATGCACTTACACGCACACACACCCCAAGCCCCTCGTCTCCAGTTGTTGAGAAGTGAAAATGTGCCTCTTTTTTTCGCCCACCTCCACATCAGAGTCGTCTGAAGAAACCGGAAATGAATAGAAGTCATCTAAACTATCATCCCTTGCCTCCCAAACCTGTTCATCTTCGGAACTGTCACCTTTTAACTGTTCTTTATTTCTACTTCTGCTTTGGTTTCTTTTTTAACGTAAAATTTCTCTTCAGACTTGAAGCTTTCTTGTCACGTTCTTCTCGTTCTGCTTCTAATTCGACTTTTTCGGGTGTATCTGTCAAAATCCTATATCGACCTCGTTTGTGACCTTTCATTTGCTTCTCGACTCTCGGTGCGACCTTCTAAAACTTCTATTGGGGAGACTATTGTTGATATAGGATATATAACTGACCATTGGTGGCATTGGCCAGATAACCTGAGTTGTCGACTAGGTAGTAAAAAAAAACTTGCACAAAACTTATCGTCTCTAAAAATATTTGAATTGAATGGGACGATTCCAGATACACTGGAGCCACTTAGGATATTCGCTGAAGTGAAAGCCTTTGGGATTCTCCAAGAAGGCCTGGAAAATTGTAAAATTTTCCTCCATGATTGGTCATCCAATCAGATACAGCACGGTTGTAATATGTTCTTAAAGGTCCGAAAATAGTCCAGTTAGTAGGATAATACTATTTGTTCGGGCAAAATCTGTAACTTCTATCATAGATATCAAGAATAACTAATTGTTTGTTGTCCGGGGTGCAGTTGGTATATTTCTGAAAGTGTTGCAGTTTTTCTCGTCATCCACCGAGATGGATTAAGAGCTCCCTCGCAATCAGGTGGTACATCTTTTAGCATGCGATCTTGCCAGTTTATGCGTGGGAAAATAAGAAAAGGCGGGATGTAATTTCCACATGCATTTACTGCACAACAAGCGGTTACGAGCTGTCCTCTCTCGCCTGACGTCACTTTGGTTACTTGTTTAACACCTTTCTCTCCAATAATTTCTCCAGGGTTATGAACAGTCGTAACTGCCGTTTCATCAAGATTCCAATTTTTTTCAGGTGTAAACTCTACTTTTCAGGTGTAGCTTGCGTCTTTTCAAAAAAAGTTCTTACTATAAATTTATTAAATGCTGAACATTTTGTAGCTGCACAACAGTTTATTACGCATGTTGCATGGTAATTTATTAGGCAGGTTTATTGCACCTAAGCTCTTCGCACACTGTTGATGTCCATATAGGTCTCATTTCGACATTAGCCTAGTTTAACGGATTTTCTGTCGGTGCTTTGTAAGTACATTTGCAGCAAAATCCGATAAGTCGGGTTAGTGTAGAAACCAAACCCATACGGGTACCAATAATGCGTGAAGAGTTTAGGCGTAGTACACCTGTGCAACTCCAGAAAAATTTAATATATGTGTACACACACACGCACGCACGCACGCACGCACGCACGCACGCACGCACGCACGCACGCGCGCGCGCGCACACGCACACGCACACGCACACGCACACGCGCACGCGCACGCGCACGCGCACGCGCACGCTCACGCGCACGCGCACGCACACGCACACGCACACGCACACGCACACGCACACGCACACGCACACGCACCACGCACCGCACGCACACGCACGCGCACACGCACACGCACACGCACACGCACACGCACACGCACACGCACAGCACACGCACACGCACACACACACACACTCACACTCACACTCACACACACTCACACACACACACACACACAATATATATATATATATATATATATATATATATATATATATATATATATATATATATATATATAGTTATTACTCAGTGGTAGAGGTGTCAGACTTGTAAAGAAAGATTCCTAGTTCGAATCAGAGAGTAGTCTAGTGCTTGGGAAAAATCAGAGTAGAATAGATTGGGCTCAAGTGCAAAACTAGTCTTTCTTAGGGCTAAGTCTAATAACGGAAGCAAAGACCGTTTACGATAGTAGCACTTAACAAAAACTGTGGAAATAGGTCAATCAACTCAACTAATATGAGACCACAGCTACGAAACATTTATAATACACATAAACAGGTTTGCTACATAGCAATAGTCGTGGAAGAAAAGAAAGATTGGAACAAGTTCAAAATCAATTTTAAAAAAATACTGCAAGATGGCGGGAATTTCTTTGAAATCCAGATGAAGCCCTTGATATAAATATAACAAAAGGAGCACATGGGACATGCAAGTAAGCCCACAATCAGGCTATCGTGTAAGCACACAAGCATGCTAACACGTAAGCACGCTAACACAAAATCACGCAAGGATGTGTTTAAGCCTGCAACCACAAAAATGAGCAAACACGCAATTATGCAAGTACATAGGCACGCCAACACGTAGACTGTAATATGTAAAGCAATATGCATAAAATACAATACATTAGCCGATGAATATCAATCTTCCTACTACAATAAAAGTATGTTTGCTTCAACAAACCGAAAAATATAAATTAGTTTTGATATTTAGTCACATCAGAGGTAAACTAAATTTACAATTAAAAATTTCACGCACTTCTACTTTAATGCAATATGTGTATCATGGTAATTGGTCACGATAATTGTTTAGGTTTATGAACACTAGCAATAATACCACCAGGCTTCAACAACAGCTGGTAGTTTAAAATAAACGTTTAGACAGCCATAAAAACTCATTGGTCGCTCTATGCGAATAACTACCGTTAATATAGCTGGTCTAGGTCATCATTTCTCTTCTGCTTAATAACACTTACACCACCGACAGTTAATTTAGCTCCAGTATCTATACTACAATAATTAATTTATAAAAGTTTTTACACAAGTGTACCCAATGCGGTTTGCTAGATACACTTCATAAGTTCTACATATAATGGCATGTAAGGGGTTAACAATTAAGCCCCCTTTTTTTTACTTTTATATCCGTGCTAATGAATGTTTTCAACACGTCAATTGCTTGCACTTCAACTTTACAGTTATGACCGCTTTCATTAAAAACTGTCTCAGACACTATATTATTGAACTTGAAATATTCAAACAAAATTATTAAAACAATTTTGTCGTAAACTACCAGACACGCATGCAAGTACGGAGGCAATTGTGCGTAATTAACTGTATCTGTCCACCAATGGTGGTTTATGTTTCACCTACCTTATGAACTCTCCTGTACTATATAAACTGGGATGCATAAAACACATTGTCGATGAATATCAATCATTCTACTACAATAAAGATACGTTTGCTTCAGTAAACCGAAAAAATTAGTGGGTTTCCATATTGAGCTACTGCATTAGACATGAGCACTAACAATAACACAATCTCCCTTCGGCAAAGTCTCGAAGTAGACTATAAACGTTTAGGCAGCCATCAAAGCTTATTGTTCGCACAATGCGAATAACTCCCGCTAGTCGAGGTCATCACTTCTCCGTCGCCCAATAAAATTTACACCACCGCCTGATAATTTATCTCAGGTATGTACACTACAATCATTACAAATTGATTACACAAAAATGTGCCCAATGAGGCTTAGTCCTAAGAAGAACTGTTTTCGCATATGAGTCGAATTCGTATGTTATATATAATTTTTTCTCAAGCACTTGACTACTCCCAGATTCGAACTTGGTACCTTTCACTTACTAGTCTGACACCTTTACCGCTGAGCCACTGAGTAATCCAATATATATTTTTTAGATCGGGGTAGCCATTTTCTTTTGGTGTTCTAGCGATATTTTCTTTTTCTTTGTTCAGGTCCTCTTGTTTTGAGCATATTGTTTTTGCTCAATCATACAAGCATTTTGCTACGCCTAACTTCACGTTTTTGTGGTGATTGGAGTTGTAGTGTAGGTACCTCGCCGTGTAGGTAGGTTTCCTGTATACACTTGTCGTGAAAGTGTTGTCATTCCTGTGTACATGTACATCCAGGAATGGCAGTTTTTGTTCCGACTCCAATTTCACTGTGAATTTTATGGAAGGTGCGCGGCTATTTAGATGATCTAGGAATTCATCTAGCTTATGCTTGTCGTGTTGCCAAACTACGAAAGTATCGTCCACGTATCTAAGCCACATCCTTGGCTTCTCTGTGAATTCGGATATCTATTGGTCTTCAAAGTCTTCCATATACATATTGCTCACTATGGGTGATAGTGGGGAACCCATCGCCATCCCAAACTCTTGTTGGTAGAATTGGTCTTCTACCTCGAAATATGTAGTTCTAATGCATATTGTCAGAAGTTCCATTATTGTGTTTACTAAGAGTTGCGTGCGTTCGTCTAACGTTTCATCCTTTTCCAGCTTGTCCCTTATGATAGTCAGTGCGTTATCGGTAGGCACATTTGTGAATAGACTCACAATGTCAAAGCTTACCAGTATTTCTTCGTGATTCGGTTTGAAGTTTCTGATGATTTCCGCAAAGTGCTGAGTGTTCTTTACCATAAACTCCGTTTTTCTCGATAAGGGTGTGCTAATGGGTGACAAGGTGAATTTCTCGAGCTCACAATTGGTTTCAGAGGAATTCCTTCCTTGTGAATCCTTGGTAGGCCATACAGATGCGGAGGTTTGCTGTAGTGCATACATAGGAGAGAGCAGTAGACCACTCAAAGTGAGAACGCAGGAACATAAGAACAACGTCCGCAAGGACGAAACAGAAAGATCAAGAATCGCAGAACATGTCTGGAATGAAGACCACCGCGTCCAATGTGATAACATACAGATAGTGGCAAAAGACGAGAACACAACTCGTCGAAAACTCAAAGAAGCCACATACATCGCACTAGCAGAAAATCCAATAAGCCAAGCTGGTGTAGAAATGAAACCTATATGGATTCCAATAATGCGCGAAGAGCTTAAGCGCAATACACCTGCGCAAGAAGTGACGGCGCAACATGCGCAATAAACTTCTGCGCACCCGCGAAAAATAATATATATATATATATATATATATATATATATATATATATATATATATATATATATATATATATATATATATATATATATCAAGGTTGTTAATCGTGGCTGATTAAGTTAAAAAACAATAAGAAAAATTTAGTGGTTAGCAGCCAAGGTTGTGGGGCTAGTTTAAAATAAAGAAACTTAATTATTTCAACATTAGTAAAGGGTAGGCCATGGCTGTCAAAGATTTGATAGTTAGAACGTTAATTTTTTATGTTGTTTTGACAGTTTTCTTTACCAGTTTGTATTTCATAGTAAATAATGGCAAATGTAGAATTTACTAATGATGATTTTTTAAATCTTATTTTTATTTACGGCGAGTGTAATGGAATTGTTGAACGGACTTGCCGTGTTTTTGCAGAAAGGTATCCAAATCGACCAAATGCATTTGGTGATATTGTAAGAAGATTGCTTAAAACCAATCAATTTGGTCAATTTAAGACTAAAATTAATAAAAATAAACCACTAGTGGACAGTGACCTAAACGAAATTAACGTTTTAGGTTATTTTACGTCCTCTCCAAATGCCTCCATTAGAGATTATGAGAGAGAGCTTACTTTGTCGACGAGAACAATTCATCGCATTTTAAAAAAACACAAATGGAAACCATTTGCATATCATTTGGTGCAACACTTACAATTAGGTAATCTTCCTCGAATGGTAGAATTCTGTGAATGGTTTTTAATGAAGACCCAAGAGGATGAAAACTTCATAAAAAAAGTTATATGGTGTGATGAAGCAAAGTTTAGCAAAAATGGATTATTTAATCGACATAATTCCCATTTTTGGTCTAATGAAAATCCACATGTTAGTAGAGAACGTTATTTCCAGGATAGTTGGGGTTTTAATGTTTTTTGTGCAATAAAAGACGATAAAATTTTAGCATTAAAATTTTATGATGAAAATTTAAATGGTACAAGATAGTGCCACACTTTAGAAGAAGCCATACGACCGGCGTTACATACTTTAAGAAATGGAGAGGCGGCTTCAGCTTGGTATCAGCAAGAAGGAGCACCTTCTCATAACCTGTTACGACAAAGGAAGATATAATGCAGAGAGTCTTACTTGCTTTTAATTCTCTAACACCCGACCATATTTCCAGAATTACAAGACATAACTTAATGAAAAGGATTTATAAATGTTTAGAAGTAGATGGTGCTAATTTTGAACACTTATTATAAAACCTTATTTGTTTAATATTACATTTAGTTATTTTTGTTTGTAAGTTATCTAATTAAATTAATACAAAATACCTAGTCAACGTTTTTAATGATATCCACAATTAATAATCCTTTCAGGCTATTGGTTACTTTTCAGAATTAATAACTTATGAAAAAATAACAAAATATCACGGTAAATAATGGAAATCATGGCCTACCTTTTCCTAATGTTGAAATAATTAAGTGTTGTTATGTTTTAACTAAGATAATGCAATATCTCAAAAGTAATTGTATTTAGGTATAGGGAATACCGATACCAAACGAATTGGCTTAAAAAAATACAGCGGAAAATGTAATAAAATACAGGGTGTTCTATTTAAAATAAGCAACTTATAAATGATTTAAATTGTGCATGTTTACGGCTAAGTTTTAAACACCCTGTATGAAATATCAATGAGATGGATATATGTAGTTAACGGGCAAGCGCTTGTTGTTGATTGCTTCCAATTTCACGTCACTAGCTTCGTTATTAATGGAGATATTCAATGTCAACTAGGATTTTTTCAAAATTTTTAAAAAAATCGAAATATCTCGAAAATACCTCATTTTTGGTATAGGACATTGTGCACAAATTTTATCTAGAATTTCATGTAGAATTCGAAAATAAAATAAAAAATATTAGGTTCCATGTAAAATAACAAAGTTGATGTCTACTTCCGGTATAACCGGAAGTGCCACATTAAGGACAATATTATATTTGAACTCAGCGTCATCCAAAACCTACAGATTTGTAATTTCAGATTTTTAACATAACTGTATCCGCCATTACTTTTAATCGAAGCTCTTCACGCCACACTCTGTATGCCGTTTTCGATGTTATATCAACAAATTTTTCTTTCAACCTTTATGTCTTTATAAATTATACGTAACAAATGCGTAGAAAAAAGCACAAAACTACAAAAACGTTAGTGTCTCTTAGTTGTTTAGAAATTCTAACCTAAAAGCTTTTGTACATCAGGATGAGAATGATGTTATTCAAAATTGGTTCATGGACAGATAACAATACAAATTGCTCTCTTATGTAACACTATGAATTTTATATGACTCCTAGGAGTTATGTAATCTAGCTTAATGCGATTATTTTAATAAAAATTGTTTTATGCTTTACTAAAGTTATACTAGAAGCAAATTTTTTTATCTAGAGAGAAAGGTCTGCTAACTTTGTAAAAATGGCAAATCGGATATTCCATTGAGAATATGTAAGTTAAGAACTAAGTAAAGTTTTCCGTCTTAAATTATGGATTATAACCCTCACAAAACGATGCATTATTAAAACGATCTGGCAAACCCCTAAACCCTATAATCTTTTGAACCCTTCCATTCACTACTTTTTATCTGCTTACAACTTGAAAAAGCCTTTCTACTAAATCCTTTACTTTGACACCTCTTACGCCTTTTTCTAAAATTGTTACGTGTTCGAGGTAAAAATCTTACAAAAGAAATAAATTGATTGTAGAAGGAAGTAATGGATATCCTTTTAAAGGCATAGTTTTTATTCAACCATTTCTTTAGTGTAAATCCCATCAACTTGTCAAGATTTTGATTTCAACTAATGATTACAATATTTCAATCAACTAAATCGAGGTTTATTCTATGTTACATATATATCTTAGTAAATAGCATACTAGATCTATTCGTGAGTGTTGTTGTGTTGGAATGAGTCCCATGGCGGTAGTTGTTTTAGTAATCCACGTTCTTACCGCTCTGTAAACTGCTAAAACATGGTAGATTCTGAATCTGAACATTTCTCTCGGCACGTGTGAACTATTTGTAGCGTACAACCCCTTTTCAGTTATCTCAGAAATGCGTTGTCTCCATATTCCATACCCATTTTACATAAGCATTATTTTTAAGAATATTCCTTAGAATGTTAAAATTGTCTTTAATCCGTTAGACTGTCGGTTAATAATTTTAACTTAGATCTGGATCGTAAAATTGTGGATGTTAGAAAATTGTATATTGACAGTCTGTAGTTGATGCAGTTGATACAAATAATTTAAAGGACTTAAAATCTGTACCCAAAACGTTGAGAAGAGACAGTTTCATTTCAATAGTGTCTTTTTTTATACTCATGCTGTGAACTTTTAAACTGAACTTTTACGAGCGTAACGCGAGTAGTGGAGGGAACGTCGCCATCTTGATAGTGCCGTCTGCAGTAACTCCATACTCTTCTCGTTGCGTAAGGTGAAGCAACATACTACTGTGTGTTCGCCTGTTGTAAGCTCAAAACATGAGTGCCACACTAGAAAATCCCACCAAGTGTGAATTGCGCGGCGTTACAAGATTGTTAGGGACGAAAATCTGTCGTCAGCTGAAATTCATTGTGAATTGTGTACAAACATTACGACTCAACGTGTGCCCGTCAATGGGTTCGATTTTTCAAGAATGGAGGAACAAACGTTTACGGTGAACACATGACCGGTTGGCGTTCTCTTGTCAGTGATAACCTAATGAACAAAGCCAATGAAAAACTTCGTGGTTATTTCAAAAACTATGAAAAGGTATGATAAGTGCTTGAATTTGTTGAGAGATTATGTCGAAAAATAGAAAAAAAGTTGTAGTTTTAAGACATACGTAATAAAATATTTGTATTACACTGGTTTGGTTTTTATTTCAAAACGGAGATGACTTTCTGGATAACCCCCGTATATAAAAATAATGACAACCTCGATGACTCGATGTTATACCAGAAGTTACCATAAACGTTGTTACTTACATAACTTGTATTTTGTTCAATACAGAAGCTATTTGTGTGCGTACATGCAATTTTTTTAGAATATGCTTATTTATACAGGGTGTATAGGAACAATAGGCCGCCAACTTACTTTGTTATTTTAAATTAAACTTTTAGCATTTAGGCTAAATTTTGTGTATTTTTCAGGTCACATACCTCATGTTGATATTTAGCCGTTATAGAGAAAATGGCGGTTAAACATAGTCACTTTAGGAGTTTGGCAATCCGTAATTCCGACAGCTGACATTTGTAGAAAATGACTTTCATGTCCCTACCTTAACTTCCAATGGTTTATCGACCGATACTATTTTCAGATTTAACATACGTCGAAAAAATTATACATGTGAATTTTAACTAATAATAATAAATCTTTAAGCTTGGGAATCTAAGCGATTTTCCACAAATATCAACAATCAACTTGCGGCCGGTCAATACCCAAAACAACCAAATATCAACATGAGTATGCTAGATCTAATATACAGGGTACTCCATTTAAAATAACAAAGTAGATTGGTGCCCTGTTCTTCCTGTATACCCTGTATATACGAAAATACTTAAAACAACTTTATGTACACAAATAACCTTTTTATTAAACTTTTTTAGTGTTATAGTTTTCGCAATATTCCGAAGAACGGTCTACGTCAATCACCCTGTATATCACTAACACATTTGAGATGTGATTCCTTTATGGCTATCTATCTAAAATTTTCCTGCTATCACCCGAATAAATTAAATTCAGTTTTATTATAACTGGCAAACCAGAAGTAAACCTTGGAGATACGCTTAAAGAAATTATGTCCCTTACGGCACCTAATGATTTAAATACTTACGAATAGATACATATAACAGTATTGATTGTTTAAGGTCTTGGCTTAGTGAACTAGTATCCCTAATTTTACATTCAAAGAATCAAGTGAAAAGCCATTTTATTATAGAAATAATATAATAGAGTAAAAATGACATTTTAACCGTTACCTATAGCTTCTTTACTAAACAGGGCTTCAATAATAAAATTTAAATTACTTTTAGACGACCGTCGTCTGGTTTGATTTAAAGTTAACCTTTGGCGTACCAAGACCTTTACGCAACGTGTCACCACAAGCAGGGTACAAATTCCCCCTCATAATATATTTAAAAAAAACATTTTATTACAAAAAATACTGCTACTTGTAATATTTAATGCTTACAATTTGTAGCTTTTGTCCATGATGTTTGCAAAAAAATTGTTGAATTTAGCATAACTACGGCACCTCTTGTCTTCCTTTCTTGAACAATAACGACAACGTGCAAAAATCTTGTCAATTTTGGCGGATTGAGTTCATTTTCTTTAGGAAACACTAGCCGCATAGCTCCTAACTACCCTTCTTGGAATTACATGAATATTTTCCAACCCTCTTTTCACATGTGGTTTAATTAGTTCAAATGCCCAATTAAATAGATAGGATCTTCACCAACCCGTTTATTATTTTCCCACTCAGAAAATTCCTCCGTCATTCATAGAAATAACGCATTTACAGCAGATATGTCCATCACATTACGAAAAATAACACATGGATATCTTTTTTTACCTCTTTTCACAATATACTCATTGACTAATTTATCTAGCATATCCACAGCTGTCAAGTTTCATTTCATTCTCTTCTCCACTGAGGCCATTATCATGACGTTCAGTTGCTCAACAAAACGACGGAATTGTTTTCTTCGTTCACATATGAAACAAGAGATATGATTAGTGACGTGCATCATCCTGTTGGGACTGTAACGAAACAATAATTTCCGTTACTAGTACAAATGCTCTCACCGACTCCGTCAGCTAAAAGAGAAAAAAAAAACCAAATCCGTAAGCATTCTCCGCAACCTCACTTTGTTTCAGTTAAACGCTCGGTACTTTAATTCCAGAAATGTTAAGTAGTTGAATAAATTCCTACAGGAATCAGTTTTAATGGTTTATTTTGAATGATTTCATTGAATTGGATAAATCCAAATCGTCAGTATAAACATTCTTCAGGTACCGATAGAGTTCCGCGTCAGGCCAGTTTTCTTATCAAACGCACGACACGGAGCTTGAGTAGATTTTGAATAAAGGTAACGAGCAATTTCTAGTGCGTTGTTGAATGATGTCTAGTGCGTTGTTGAATGAACAGTTCCGTTGGCTAGTTTAGCATTTTTTCTTATTTCTAGTATACCGTGCTTACTAACGCTCTTTCCCCGTCAAGAGTAAGTATTTTATTACTAATTTATTATGGTACAATTATTTTGAAACCTAATTTCAACGACCGAAATTTCAATTTGGGGTTTAGCTTTAGCTTTAGCTGTAGACCATTCGGCTACGCTTATATATGTGGATATTTCAATCACGAGAAAATATATTTAACTAAAGTTGTATTTGCACGTGTGTAACTATTAGATAAGCGTGTTAGCAACGAGTTTTTACAGTTTAGCAACATACCGTTACCGTCTTATTTAATTCAAGATTCCTGTTAACACTAGTCAGCTATATAGAGTTATACACTCGCAGATGGATTCAAAGAACAAATCGCTCGACATTTTTTTTTTTGTTTTGTATGGCCGCCTTTATTAGTTTATAGCCTGTTTACGCAAACACATTTTGTTTCTATTTTTTTCAGGAATTTAGTTTTAATCTTCCGCCACAACTGATAACCGTATAGATACCGGGTGATCCAAATATTGCAACCACTGCAGATATTAATTCTATTTCAGCTAAAACAATTTTTTATATTAACAGCAAGTAGCCGATTGTTAATTACCATTATTGTTTTTCCAAATTTTGTTTTATATTTTTGGATTCCGTACGCTTTATTATGTAAGTTGCCAAGCTATAACACTTATTTAAGGTATACCGCTTCAAACGGTTTAAACAAATTAATGCTTATTTTGGGGTATAGCCGTGGTATTAATTGATAGCCTGTTTAGACCAATATGATTTTCGTTCAGATATTTCTTTATTATTACACCAAATTGAGTTTTGCGACTGTAGTGAATATTTTTGTTTAGTTTGTTTGCATACCTGGTTGGCACCTAAGCATCGGAATAAATTCTTGGTTTCTTGATTAACTTATTGACGCAAAATTTTAGGTTTTGTCGCACCGTAATTACCCATTTGTCGGAGTACTATTTTTTGTTCGGGTAATATTAATTTGATTTGTTCCATTTAAATGCGATAACGGCATTATTGTATTCCCTAATTTACCAATTTTTTTATTATTATTTTGTCCGATCCTTGTACCAGGAGTTATATTATCAGGTAGCTAAAATTTTTTTATTCATGCTATCAGCACCGCGCATTTCCGACTCAACAACGACAGAAGTCTTAAATACCGGCACCGATCTATATCATCAGAAACCCTGGTAAACCGACGTCTTCACTGACGCTATTCGGACCGCTTTTACCTGTTTAATCCCCCGCTATGAGGAATATAGGCCTCAAAACCTCCGTTCACCTATATTGATGCAGTTAACCGCTCCGCCCCTCTCAAATAATTCTGATAGCAACTGACCGTATACCGAAAGTAAAAGAGTTATAGGACCGCTTCAAAAGAATCCCGTTAAATAAAAATTATGGGGTAAAATGGGGGATTGTCCGAATTTTTTATGTTATGCATATTTCTGCATTCGGATTTTTAAAATTTTGTTTAGATTGCCACGTCTAAAATGGTATTGTGAGTTGTGACCGTAAATTACCGTAACTAAACTCAGTAGCATGGCCATATGGTTGTAATAAAAACGTGCGGAGTTTACTAGAAAAACACAAAAACGCAAAACGTAAAAACGGAAAAAAGCAAAAACGCAAAAACTAAAAACGCGAAAACGCACAAAATGCGAAAACACGAAAACACGAAATCACGAAAACACGAAAACACGAAAACACGAAAACACGAAAACACGAGAACACGAAAACGCGAAAAACGAAAACGCAAAAACGCGAAAACGCGAAACCGCGAAACCGCGAAAACGCGAAACCGCGAAAACACGAAAAGACGAAAACACGAAATTAACAACGAACACACCACGACCACGCACGCACGCACGCACGCACGCACGCACGCACGTGTGTGGCGTGTGTGCTGTGCGTGGCTGTCGTGCTGTGCGTGGTGCGTGGTGTGTGCGTGTGCGTGTGTGCGTGTGTGTGTGTGCGTGTGTGCGTGTGGTGTGCTGTGTGCGTGTGTGCGTGTGTGCGTGTGTGCTGTGTGTGTGCGTGTGTGTGTGTGGTGTGGTGTGTGTGTGCGTGGGTGCGTGCGTGCGTGCGTGCGTGCGTGCGTGCGTGCGTGCGTGCGTGCGTGTGTGTGTAATTTCAACCTTGCACACTATTGTATCAGCATGTTTGTTGCAATAATTAACCTGCTTTATGTTCATTCTACTTACTAATCGTTTTACATATTTGTTATGTCTTAATTCTAACTATATTTGTCAATTTATTACTAAAAAATTGTTAAAATATCCTGTTTAATCTATGCAAGATTAAACATCCTGCCGGGCCCGAAGTTCATGTTCAATTGCAGATTAAACATTCTGCCGCGACGAGGTGGTTGGGATGGCGTAAAGTTGTTCCATTTGAAATCTTTCTTCTTCTGTTTCTCCGGGTTTTTTATTTCGATGTATTTTTGTCCATGCCTTTATGCCCCGATTGCCAGGGCTATTCCTAGTAGTATTGCTGTACTTGTGAGACTGTCTATTCTAGAATGTGATGATACCTTCTCCCAGTGGGTGTTGATCACATCTTGTTCGATTGCTTCTTCTTCTTCTTCTTCTTGTTTTAAATCACTTAGTTGATCTGTTGCCTTTAGTATGGTTTCCTTCTGTGTGGTGTTAACTTGAGTTTTGTGTTGGATTGTGTCTGCCATGTTTATTTGCACTGATTTGTGATAACTTGTAACTACTGATACATTGTCGTGGCGTGTTGGACTTAGAATACTTTGCTTTGTTTGAACTAAGCACTCTGATGATATTTGGATGATGCCAGTTTGGTTTAACGTGATGTCTTGTCTTACTCCTTTGTTATGAACATCCATGTGTTGGGCATGTATAGTTGTTTCCAGATTATTCCATCTATTTTGTGTATTGATGTCCTGCATGAATTCTTGTTCACTCGTTGGTATAGTTGATATATTATACAATTTGGTCTCTGCTCTATGCTGTTTACTACTGTAGGTGTGCATATCATCGTATATCTTCCGACGAATACACTGTTTCTTAGTTCTTCGTCTGATAGCTGGAAGTATAGTTGAGAGTTGTATTCTACGGCAATGACTCCAGCTCCCACTTCTATTATCCCATATGTCTCGTTTTTGATCTTCAGTGGTATCGGAGTTATTTTCAATACGACATACTGCATGATTTCTGTAATGATGAAGTATCCTGATACATGGATTTGTTGTTTATCTTGTTTTACAGACATCTTTATTATTGAACGTGTTAGTATTTGTATGTTTGATGGCAGCTTTTTTGATGCTGATGTTACAAGCTCCTTTATATGGACTTTAGTGATAAGGTCGTCAAAGCTACCTTGACCACGATTTACGTGTAGGATTTTGTTGTAATAGTTACATATTTCGTTGATGAGGTTTTCTGCTGTTTGATATGAGTTTACAATGTGTAAGTTTAGCTGGTTTTCATCTATGGTCTTGTACCATTTTTCCATTGTGGATATTGCTTCCAGTTTCAGGTTTAGTTTCTTCATGAAGCTTTCGAGTTGTCTGTTGAGTCTTATTTCTGTGTTGTTAAATGTTGATAGTGCTGATAGCATGAATTTGGTTTGACGGTCTGCTGTTTTCATTAATTCTTGTTGGTTCTTGGTTAATGTGTTGATGTCCTTGTATACTTCGTCATTTACTCCAAATATTGATGTCAGAATGTCCCCTAACATACCCCTTTCCTTTCTTGAGTGGATAATTGCTCGTATTCCTTCTTGTAACCATTTCAGTTGTTTACTTAATTCACTTGTGTGATGAGTCAGCTCCTTGCAGTGTATTTCTTCTGGTGGTAGTGGTGAATTGAATGTAGCTGGTGGTGTTGATGTCTTCAATAGGCTGATGTTCACTAGCTGGTGCCGTTGGTGGTAGCTCGAAGGACCATGTTCAATCTCCGGTTAAAACGATTGAGTATTTGGGGTTTAATGTGAGGGATACGCCGTCACTCGTATCAATTGTAGACTAGACCTCACAACCCTGTTTGAGTAATTGAATAGAAATGGGATTCATTCAAAGACTGATTTATTTGGTATTATTTACACCTTATATACAGATTTTAACATTACGTAGTTTATTGTTGACCCAGTTAATAGGTCATGTTTATTTACTTAAGCGCCTTTTTGTGCTTACTAGTTATAATGTACATAATGTGTGTGTGTAATTTCAACCTTGAGTACTCTTGTATCAGCATGTTTGTTGCAATAATTAACCTGCTTTATATTCATTCTACTTACTACATATTTCTTAATTGTTAAGTCTTAATTCTAATTATATTTCTCAATTTATTACTAACAAATTGTTAAAATATCCTGTTTAATCTATGCAAGATTAAACACGTATTAAGTAATTTTGTTTGGTTTTAAGTGTGGAAAACATGTAGCTAAACGTATACGAGATTCACCCCATCTCCGAATTTGAGTAAAAATTTTTAACGCTATGAACTAAATTCATGAATATCCTTTTCGTTGCTTTAAATTGTTCCTTACCGCAGTATTTATGTAAATTTTTATCTGAATAAAATCAAACAGCACCTAGAAAATTTAATACCAGATTGTATCAATCACAACGAAGACAATCTTCTATCAAAACCTCACTGCTTTCCCCTGAGCCTAGTCGTCCCTTTCCATTTATTTCGAAAATTTTAATTCTGATTTACCGTTAACAATAAAAAAATTTAAATTAAAAATTTAATTAAAAATCAATAAAACATAAAGCTTTGTTACTTAATTTGTGCATCAAGATTATGTATTAAATGTTAGAGCGTTTCCCCTGGTATTCACTAGTTGTATAATTAGCATTCTTTAACATAATCTACAATTGTACATTATATCGAGAGTTAAAGTTCAAAAGAAAAGATTTAAAGAGAAGAACTTCATCCAATTAAACACATTTCAACACGCGTTAGAAATTAATTACAGTAAAGTCTGTAAAAGTAATCTATTTGAAAAGCAGAACGTGACACTTTGCCCTTGTTTAATTTTTGCAACAACACATAAATATCGTAAATATACAAGAATTCTTAGTTAAGTAGAGCTATAGTAGGTGCTTGTGTGCTGTTATTAAAATCAAGCACCGAAAGCCTTTTAATTACGTTAAACTAAAATTGGAAAGTCTACGTTGTTTATTGGATTAATTTACGCCTATATTCTTCAGTTATTGCACGATTATTACACACCTACCAACTACAAGCTACTACGTGTATAAAGAATTTTCCTGCTCAAACAACCGCTTAATGCAATTACCCACAATTAGCATTTTACTTTTGAATTCCCTTAAAATCAATGAGTTTAGGTGTAAAAACTTATACGACTAATTAAATTTAAAAAAGAAATTAAATTCGTCGAGATCAACACAAAATCTATAACTGAAACAATAATGAATTGTTAATGGAAGACAATGTAATACAACACCTGTGCCTTGATTGAGTTCGTGCCATAAGTAATTTCAGATTCTGGCTTAGATAGAGTTAGGTAATTTAATTTCTCTGTTTCTCACAATTATATACAATTATCGAAATTATATACGGCTTTATATTTGAAAAAATACTATAAATTATTTTGTAAATGGCTTGATATGCTTCCACTGATTCAAGTGTACACAAAAATGTCAGAGAAGGTTATTACGCAAAACGCGGAATTTATAACTACAAAAGAGGATCCAATTAAGTATGCTATGAAAAAATAAATTAGCAATTTTCATTATAATCTTGTAAGGTTATTTTGACGAATCATGTATGTCCAGTATTTTGACAGCGTTTGTAACGTATTTTGAGTGCAACTGAAGTGAGTTTGCATGAAAAGATTTTTTTGTTGTGTATGCGTAATGTAAGTTGGTGTAAATGATACGCCATTGGATTTTTAATGAAGCCTTGGTTATCGTATGAAGGAATATTTGAATGTTATAGAAAGATTTTCGTGCTGAAAGCGTTAAATTTGGTTGAGAAATAATGTTTTGAGTAAATTTTTTTATCGATACGGCACTGGTAAAACAACTGATCTTTTTACTACTGTGAACGAAGGAATTTGAACTATAGAAATGGTTGTAGAAGTACGAATGAGTGAGTGTGATATATTGAAATTTTATTAACGTGCAGTAAGGAATATGGATGTATGTTTTTGATTACTTTGATACTGAATGAATGTGGTGAGGATAGATGATTTCCTCGAGGAGATTTTATAAATTTTTACGTAAAATAAAGATGGCGGCGGGTGTCGTACAGGGTAGCGTGTTTGAGTCCATGTTGGACATTGTGACGCCATGTAGAGACGCAGTGAATACGCGATGATGACAGGTAGAATATGAGTTTAGCGCGACATGAATTTGGAAAGGAGGGCTGAAAGCATATAAGTCTTGGGATAGGTGGAAGAGAAGCTTAAGCGTTGACGACAGTAGACGCCGCACGCGCTGAGTAATGAATAACGCTTGGAATGTCTTACTACGGGAATTTTTGTTTATGAAAATCGTAATGTGTGCAGCGTATAAGTGGAACGACTGCAATAACCCTTAGTGGTATTGATAAGAAGTAGACATTCGTAAATAAAACAGGTAGTAAATTGAGGATTGCAGGAAAACTATTTTATATCATTTTTCTTCAATAAATTAAAAATGCTTATGCAGATCTGAAAATTAAACAAGTATTTTCTTAAAAGTATTTAGTACAGTGCGTGACATTACAAAAGTTTTATAAGCTTTAAGTAACCTCTTAAGTTAACGGATCGAAAATTGTAAAAGTAGCTTAAAGAAGTGGTGGTTTTATGAACGTTCGAAGTATATTCGTACAATCGTCACCAAATACAATTCGATTGTATAAAAAAGCAAGTAAGAGATTCGATATCCAAAGGGGAAGCAAACATACTCTTTGTGCTAAACGTGTATGTAGTGAAGAGCTAACATCTATACATAAATACGATGTTATGCTAATATTAAAAAAAAAGGACCATGAAGACATGTGAATAAAAACTCTTCGCGGGTGCGTTAAAGGAATACACTTGTTGCGTGTACCCAAAGTGCTGGCCAATTTAAAGGCCGTTAGCAATAAAGGATTACATCTCACTGATTAAATGGACTACATATCATCCAGGCAGAAAACGGATTAAATGACCTTTATTGTAAGAATTAGCTATAAGACTTATTGACGAATACGTGCACGATCACCTTTTTAAGACAATTTTATTTCTTTGCTTTGACGATTATTCATTCAAGTTAAAATAAAATAAACGTAGCCGAGCTGTATCGTTATTTTTTGTTGTATATGTTTAGTTCTAAGATTTGGGGATTTTTTTTTAATTAGGGCTATTTGGTGGTTGTCTAAATCTTTATCCACAATATATGTGCAAAGTGTTTAAATTATTTCGTGTTTATTTGTGATATTGACTTGACTGGTTACATATTTTTAATAATTGAAAGTAATCTCTACCTTATTTTATTTTGGAGATTAAGGATCGATTTGACATCTTGTATTGGCTAGATCGTTCACGGAATTTCAGTAAAACCTTGGAAATTAAAGCAAAACATTAGTAACAAAATACTCAATTTTGATTTAGTATTTCCATAAAGCAGAAAGTTTATGTTTGAAGTGATAAAGCATAAATATATTTATGTATGTCTAACTACGATCATTAAAGTTTGTATTTTAATAAAATATAAAGAGATCATTAATGAGGAAAGCATTAATCATTCTAACGTTGAGTTATTTAGCAATTAACGAGTAGTTTTCATTGGGGTAACAAATATCGTTAAATCGTTTCGTTTATTCTTTTTGTGTTAGAGGTTTTTATAAATTAGGCATTGACTATTATTTCATTTTAAAGTTCATTAACCGTTGGACATTTAATTTGGTGGATATACGAGGGAGATTTTGAAAACTACATAAGTTTTATTTTATTTTTATGAATTGGGGTTTCCATTTATGCAGGGTGTGTTCAGTAAGTTATAACGACCCGTGTATCCCTAAATTTTCTGAAGTTTTGAGTTGATTTGTTTGGAAGAGTGTTTGACCTACGCGACGCCTAGTGTAGATTGGACGTGTAACAATCTAAATTGACATATTTAAGCAAGAGTGAATGTAATTTTAACGCAGGATCAGTAGCTATGTTCGATTTTATTTTTATATTGTGTTACGGGTATGCCACTTACTAGAACAACAGCCAGTGAAGGTAAAGTGCATGGGTACCGACATAGCTCAGCGGTGTAGGCGCGGTTCTTACTCATCAATCCAAAAGGGCACTCCACACAACTCAACAAAGTCAAAATCAGAAAAATATGTCATTAAAGCGCTACCTGTTAATTCGACTTATAGCGGGAAAAACGTCATGAACTGGATCTTAAAATAATGGCCTAACAACAAGCCGTAATGTTCACTTGAAGAGAAAACACTCACCGTTAGCTAAAATTCAAAAATACCTACGCAAAGCCCACTGACACTTAAATAAAATTTTAACCTTCTTTTAATACCCATGAAATTGCTAATAATACTCAAAATTCATTACATATCTTCGGTATAAATTGCAACGTAAAATTGCTTACTCAATTAACAAAAAAAAAGATAACTGGTCGACAGAGTAATTAATTGTGCGATTTAAAATGAACATTCGTCAGACCAAAAATAAAAATAGCGCGATCGAATACTAAAAGTTCCTATAATTTAATTAAACGTTACTTGATATTCATTAAACCAAATTAATAAAGCTTACTCAACATATCTGAACTATAATAGCTTTAATTTCGGTAACTTTAAAATTTGTTGAAATACACTCTACGGGCTTTTAATTTGGTAAAGCATACAAAAATGAAACATTCCCCATACAGCGGGGCGTAAAGAAAGGTAATTCGTCAAAAATAAAATAATGCTGCGTCACATATTCAACAGCAGTTGTCAAGGAGTAGTACCAATTACTTCTTCTTGCGTAAGCAACACAAATACATATACATAAATAACCATAATAAAAAAATATAATCTACTGCATGTACGTAATTCCGATTTATCAAAATTCAGATTCAACAGACTACAATAAAGGCTTTCTGAAAATTAAAACATTAAAACTACATCAAAATTTCTACTACAACATTGATTTAAATTTTAATTTGCACTACACATTATCAAGAACGAGCATAATAATATACACAGCAAATTATAACACAAAGAAAATAACGGTACCCAGCGTCCTTTCGCCACTTCAGCAATTTCCGTTGATTTGGTCTAAATTCCATCACTATCAGCTGACACCTTTCTATTATAAAGCACCGCACGACACAATTTACCAAAATCTTGAGTGCGATAATTGTTTTAAATAACGTTATATCTTTATAGCTAGACACATAATTACCTGCCACTTCAACCTCTATCCTAATTTTTCATTTTACAAATAACTTTCTTATATCTATTACTGCCTTAAAACTAAATCATCTTTAAAACATATGCGCAATTCTCTTTATTTTGATACCCCACATGGTATATTTTTCATAACATTCAATATTTTATACAAAAAAGAATGCCATTTTGTACATTGTGCCAATAATGAAATTTTACTTATAATTAATTAAATCTATTTTTCAGGGACAAAATAAGTACACATTCGGTTTCTACGCCCCCAAAAACGTAAGTCCACACTCATTTCTGGTCTGGCTGAACTAAATTTTATGTTGCACTTTCCAAATGAATGTTCTCCAAAGAGTTCTCCACAGTACATAACTTCATCTAGACCACACAAAGTAAGTATTTCTCATAATAACTGTTCAATGCACACACTTGTGTTTGTATAATTTCAATACATACTTTGTAATGTTATCGTAATCACTGTTTTTCCTTATAAAACACTTTTCATGTAATACAAATTATTTTTCCTTGATTGTAGCAACGAAAATGCATAAATTATGCCTTCCGAAGCATGTCGAACATATGCAATATAAATATTCTCCTGTACAACCTTTATTTATCTGATGTTACTGTTAACTAGTTTATTTAACGTAGAATTTGATGCATGAATACATATGTGCTTATCAATTCATTATTTTAATTTCATGGATGTAGCGATATCACATCTACATTCAATTAAATCCTACCGGAACTATCCCACGATTGTTTCTGTTTTATTATTGTTCTTATCTTTATATACATTATTGCTATCACATAAACGTAGCATCTCAACTGTCCCCCAGTATAAAAATCCGCTGGATTCCTTTGTGGATGTCTAATTGAACAAAAATATATTTTAATGTTTTTATCTTCGAAGTTTTTGATACATTTTTGACTTCTAAAATAAGTGGCGTTATCTGTTAAAATTGCTCTTAGACTTTCTACTTCAGATATAAAATTTTCCAGGGAAATTATTGCTTGATTCGTAGTACATGTTCTACTTGGGTATAATTTTCTCTTTAATTATGAAATTATAACCGTTGTTACGAAGAATCAAGAACAGAATACTTCACATCAACCATTGCTTAAAAAGAATCTAAATCACTTATTCTTTATTCTTAGTAACAATTTGACATGGCTAACTTCATAAGGTTATGAACAATGCAATCTTTTTTTGCGAAATAGTTAGACCTATTATGTTTCGTTTTGCTCCGACAAAGTTATATTTTGCGCTCATGGAAAAAACAAATTATTGCAAATTACATCAACATGGCTAGTTTTTGAATAAATCATTTCTTTCTTATTTAATAATTAAGCGCTAATTATGCACACATTGCTAATTTAGAATAAAACTGTGAGCCCTCATAACAAATAAGTTATTACAACAGTTACAACGACACGGCTAGCTTCACTGCCGTAAAATTCTACTATAATCAATTCTCTTATTTAATAATTAGGCACCAATTATGCGCCACTAAAATAAAATTTTGCGCCTGCAGCGCAAACATGTTTTTGTAAAACTTACATCGACAATGCTAACTTCACAGCTGCGAAAATTCGCATAAATCAACATTCCTTATGCAGTAATTAAACGACAATTATGAGCTGTTTTGCATGGCTAAAATAAAATTTTGCGCCCCCATAGAAAATAAGCTGCTACAAAAATTATTTGGAAGAGACTAACTTTATACCCTTATGGATGAATTAATCTTTTCTTGCGCAATAATTAAACACATGTTATGCTTCCTTTTTGCGCCGTAAAAGTTAAGTTTTGCGTCCCTATAGAAAACAAGTTGTAAAAATTACACCAACACGGCTAACTTCATAGCCTTGGACTTCTGCATAAAACATTTTTTTCTTAGTTATTAATTCGGTGCCAATTATTGCACCACTGAAATAAAAGTTAACGCTCCCATAAGAATCTTTATAGCCTTTTGAACAAATTAATCTTTTTTTGTGCTATACTTAGACACCTATTGTGCTCCGTTGCGCCGTTAAAATTAAATTTTGCGCTCCTATAGGAAACAAGTTACATCAACATCGCTAACTTCACAGCTTTTGCATACATCAATTTTTTATTTCATAATTAGCCTCTAATTGTGCGCCATAGGAAGTAAATTATTGAGAAAGTTTCATTGACAAGACTAGTTTCATAGCCTTATTTGGGGATATTTAGGCACTTATTATGCTCTGTTTTGCGCTGTTAAAGTTACATTTCGGACCCTTATAGGATAGAAGTTAATGTAAAGGTTACACCAATTCGGCTAACTTTACTGTCGTGAACGTCTACATAAATCAATTTTTTCATATTTAATAATTAAGCGCTAATTAAGCGCTCGTTTGCACCGCTAAAATAAAATTTTTCGCCTCATAAAAATTATAATTATAATGTAAATATTATAATGAATTAATGAATAAACTCTTGCGGATATTTGACCACATTATTAAGCACCGTTTGCGCCGTCAAAGTTAAGGGGGGGGGTCGGATGGTTCTACTCTGCCAATGTTACCTTGTTGAACCGTGCGTACCTTTTTATCAGAAACTAAACAAGATATCAACACGATTTTTTTGTTTTTTTTTACTACTCTTTCCGTAAGAATTTGGCCCGTGGTCTTTTATTTCATGAAAATTTAGTATGGTTTAGGATTATTTTACAAAGTGTCCAAAAAAAAGCATGTATGAATAATAATATGTTTTACGAAAAGTCCGGCTTGAATTGTGCAACTTAACTTCCCTACGAGCTAAAAAAGGAATTGTAGGGATATCATTAGTAGTTTTTGAGAAAGTGTATAGGTGTTTAAAATCAAAACTTTCGAAATCCCATTTAAAGTTAAAGTCTAGGCTAGAACAAAAACATAAACCTACCTCTGTGCATTCCAACCCCATATACTGGGGGTAGACAGATCACAAACCCAGTTAATACCGATCTCAGAAAGCAAAACCACTGTAACACAGATATACACTCAATACTAGTGAATACGATGTGAAAGTTATAAACTCAGTATAACAATGATGGCTTGTCGCGACAGAAGCACTGAAAAACTTTATAAAAAGTGATGTAGCTTTGTTAGACTCACCGGATTTGAATGAAATTTGTTTCTAAACTCTCTCCTTAAACTTTACGCCCCTATACGAAACAAGTTTTTATAAAAATTACATTAACACGGATAAATTCGCAACCGTGATCTGCATAAATCAGTTTTTTCTTATGTAATAATTAGGCGCTAATTATGCGTTGTTTTCGGCTGCTAAAATAAATTCTTTCGCCCAATAAAAATTAAGGTATAGTAAAGGCTACGTCACCAAGACTTAAGTCCACAGCCGTGAACTTTTGCGTGTATCACAGTTTTCTTATGCAGTAATTAAGAGCCAATTATGCGCTGTTTGGTGCCGCTAAAATAAAATTTTGGGCCTAGATAGGAAATAATTACAAAAACCATACCGATAAGGGTAACTGCATAGCCTTGTGAATGAATTAATGTTTTCTTGTTCGATAATTAGGCACCTATTACATCCTGACTTAAAATTAAATTTAGCGCTCCTATAGGAAACAAGTTATTATAAAAATTACATCAACCCGCCTAACTTCACAGCCGTGAACTACTGCATAAATAATTTTTTTCTATTTAATTATCCCCCATTTATACGCCGCCAAAGTAAAATTTTGCGCCTCCATAATAAATAGTTTTTTGTAAAGATGAAGTGAAATTTTTAACATAAATTATAGTTTATAATAAAGGTTATTAAATTATATTATGAGAGTCACACTGCCCAAGAAGTATCAAACCTGTTTGCTGGAATGTTTCCAAAACGTCCAATTCCATCACGAGAAGTTATAAATTATTTAATAAGAAAGATTTCTTTTTATTATTTTTATGATTGTGGACCTGAACAGGCTAAACTTGGCCTATCGCGCTAAAGCACCCAGGAACACTTAGGAGGATGGCTAGAGGGATAATGAATTGCCAATAGATGCCTATGAACCTTAAGTTTTCTCATATCATAAGTGGGAGTAAAACAGGAACTAGGGAGATCATTCCAGAGTTTAGAAGCCGTGTAGAACAATGTGGATTGCGCCCGTTTGGTACGACAAGTGGAGATTTGTACTGCATATTGATGATGTGAATGAGCCAACCGAGTGTTTCTCGCAAAGATAGTCCGAGATGGTATCAAAGAATATAATTCAGCAGCACAATAGCCGTTGTAATAACGATAATACAAAGAAAGAACTGAAACCATCCTTCTATGCTCAAGGGACTGTATGTGAGAAGTTAAGGACTGGTCATTTATAAGCCTAACTGCTCTCTTTTGAATACGATCAACGATATCGAGAGCGTATTGTGGAGCACTAACCCAGAGGTGAGAATTATATTCCAGATGAGGCCGAATTTGGACCTTATACAGCAGAAGGAGTTGTCAAGAGGTAAAGTACTGCTTAAATCTGTACAAAAAGCCTATTTTACGAGCAGCTGTTTTAATAGCTGACAGAAGATGGTCAATCCATGAGAGATTTGAAGATACAGTCATACCAACAGAGTAATAGAGTCTGAAAACTTAAGAACTGAGCCATTCATACTTACAACAGGAAATGATCGACCTTTTTTGGGGGATAAAAGGCAACACTGAGTTTTGTTAGAATTAAATTTAACTAGATTACTGCTTCCCCATTCGAGAATACGTTGAATGTCTTTGTTGATTGAATTTGCCATTTCAGCTTTAATTTCTTGATTTGACATAGAAGGTGGGTTATCACTATGAGTAGACTGAGATGAACTACAGTGAAGAGTGCTATCGTCAGCAAAGCAATAGATGGGGTTAGTTGTCGAAGAAATAAGGTCATTTATGTACAGCAGAAAAAGTGTAGGCGCTATAGCGGATCCCTGTGGTACGCCCGCGTTAATGCTAACTTCTTTTGAAAAAAAGCCATCAACTACGACACGTATTCGTCTTTTATCAAGGAAACTAGAGACCCAGTTAATGAGCGTATCATTTAACCCAAACGAGGTGAGTTTGACAAGTAAACACTTATGCCAAACTTGGTCAAATCCCTTTGAGATATCTAAAGCGGCTACAACTGTTTCACTGGACTGCTCTACTGTATTGTTCCAAACTTGGGTCACATATGAAAGAAGATCGTCTGTTGAACGACTTTGCCTAAACCCGTATTGGTGGTCACTAAGGAGTTTGTTAGTTTCAAGGAACGTGAGCAGTTGATGATTGATGGCTGTTTCCATGATTTTAGACAAAATGCGAGTGATGGCAGTTGGTCGGTAGTTTGAGGGATCGGTCTTATCGCCTTTTTTGGGAATAGGTTGAACATTTGCTAACTTTCATGATGAAGGGACTTCCCCAGAAGGCATAGAGAGCGTATAGAGCTTGGATAGGACTGGTACTAGTTTGGGGGAATATTTCTTTATGACAATAGATGGAATACCGTCTGGGCCAGTCGCCTTATTGAAATCAAGCCTACTGATGATCGACTCCAAGGGCTTGTACCGTAAATGAATTGGTTTCATAGCGTATGAAGATGAGTTTACTAGGGGCACATGTTTTCCAGAATCATTGAGACACGAGTTTGATGCAAACAAATCCACAAAGACATTGGCTTTGTCTACAGAATCAGCAACTACCGATCCGTCAATAGACGTCAGGGGAAATGAAGATGTTCCAAAGTTTTTACTAATGGCTTTAGCTAAAGACGAAAATTTACGACTGCCTAAAGGAAATGTAGCTAGTTCATTGCATTTTCGTTGTTCGAACAACTTTTTAGTTTTAGTGATTTCACTTTTGCAAATATTTCTAGCACCAAGGTATTCTACAAGACTGTCGACCGATTCATTAGATTTCCATTTGATGTAATATTTATTTTTTAAAGATATTGCATCAGCACAAACCTTATTATTAAACCAGGATTGGAAACGTGACTGACCTATATGGTACTGTTTTTTGGGAATGTATAACTCCATTCCCATTAGGATGACTTCAGACACTGAAAGAGCGATATCTGAAGAAGAGGACGACTCAAAACAATATTCAGGCCATGGAAAGGTTGCAAAGAAATCCCGTAAATCACTCCATCGAGCTGACTTAAGACACCACAAGGTTCTATCGATTTTGCGAACAACAGTGGAATTAAGTACCGTAGAAATGATTTCTATTAGACAATGGCCGGAAAGTCCTAAAGGCGAAAGAACGGAAGTTTTATAAACAAGAGGGTTTGATGTAAGAAAGAAATCTAGAAGATGTGGAGATTGAACAACAAGTTACTGAATGATAACTCAAAGGTAGAATTAACATAAAATTAATAAATATTTTATAGAAGGAAGTGTAAACAGTTAAGAGTAAAAATCAAAATGCTGACAGGGAAGTAGAATTCCACGTCTTAGCATCAGTATTTTTAGAACCGACCATATCTTCTCGACACTTAGCAAATAAGTGTAGATGGGGTAGAGATAAAGTTTTAAAAATACTTCATAAACACAAGTTTAAAAGTTACAAAGGTCAAAAACATCAAGAATTACTGTTTGCTGAGAATTACATTCTGCGAAATAATGATTAATAATTGTAACACAAACAGAACATTTTTGTCCAGTATTTGCTGACGAATGTACATTTACATTGCATAATCCGCATCATACACAAAATCGCCGCATATAGTCGCAAAATAATCAACATGAACAGAGGCAAGCAAACACTCAGTTTCCTCAAAAAATAAATGTTTGGGCTGGAATTTTGGGTGGAAATACCATAGATCCATTCATTATTGAAGGTAGTTTAACTTCGTCCTAAATATATTGAGCTTGTTCAAGAAGAAATAGGACCGGTTATCGACTATGTTGCTGGAGAAGAGTATATTTTCTCTACGACGGATGTCCAGCCCACAACGCGAGGGACGTTAAGGACAATTTAAACAACACCTTCCCAGATGCTTGGATTGGTCGTGGTGGTTTCATTCATTGGCCTCCCCGGTCTGCCGATCTCAATCCATGTGATTTTTTTCTTTGGAGTTCCCTAAAGCAAAGGGTTTAGGAGAATCCTAAAATACGTTAGAGGAAGTAACTGAAAAAATACGTAGTGCTTGTCGTGGTATATCCAACAGAGCTCTGATTAAAGCACACTAATTTTAAGAACATCATAAATTCATTAGTATAGAGAAAGTTAGGTTATGGTCGGTGGCCGGCAATATAGAGAACATTTATATTGCAATATTCGAAATTTGAAAAACATTATTTTTTGTTATTGTACTAAATTAAAGCGCTTTTAGAAAATTTCAAAGTTCCCATGTCAAATCCTTAATGCAAAAAATTACCAACCGCACGGTATATAATTTCCTTTGTAACTGTTTACTATTTACCGCACAAAATCGATACGAAATGTAAAATTCTTGAAAATTTTTCAATTAATAAATTGTAACAAAATTGTAAGTCTGAAATTTGTAACGTAACTTTAAGTTAAAAAGTTTGAAACATAAATTTTAGCTTGTGTGTTAACAAGCACAGTATAATCACATAAAGAAATATTTCAGAATACTTTTGAATTCAGCTCGCAAGTCAATCAGTAGGAATGGTAACGATGTGAACTGCTATAGAACATTTCAAAATGTGACGTGATTTACGAATGTGGTAAACCGGCAAGAAACGAATAAGGCATGAAGAAAAACGAAACGTGATTTCGATTCCATATTGTAACTTGCAAGAGGAAGTTTTGGATACAAAATCATGTTTAGAGGTGACGCCACCTAATTTATTGAAACGCTATCGATTTTAATTTTTTGTCACGCTGCTTAACTTTCACAAGAACAATGGTTTGAGATAACAATTTCTGCAGTAAAAGTAACAAAATTAAAATGTATCGAGTAGAATATCGAGCTTTGACTTCCTCTACCGGTATTTTCATCCATTTTGAATATAAACACAGCTTCCTTCATCCGTTACATATATTATTCATTCGCTTCGGGCAAAGTTAAGAAAAATCGAAGAATTCTGCGAGTCTGCGAATTAAGTGGGGGATTTGCTTAAATAAATGCAAAAAACAATAAATTCTGACCCCTTGTATCTAAACACACAACACTTGTCATCGTGGTGTTATTTTTGGCTAACGGGAGAGTTGCGCTAACTGGAGGTGAAGCATTTAGTGGTGGCTATTAAAAGTGTGTAGGGGAGAAATGAAAAATATCCTCCCCTAAATTTCAACAATGTAACACATTTAGCGAGCACGCTCTAAAAAACGTATGTGAAGAACTTTTGCCTAGAAAGAGTCTTAAATGTGAAAAGCTTAATTGCAGGTTCGTATTAAGTTTAATTGTGTTAACCCCACCAGTTTATATATAACCTTCAGTTTCCCGTCTCCTAACTTATGATACAATCTGGAATGTTCCGGTCTCACCCCGTTTTCTACATAAGCACGATGCTCCGTTTCTATTTCCTCTTTCACTTTCCACCGTGAGTCGTATAAAATTACGCGATCGCTAAAAAATTACCTATTTTCTTCCTTTTCATTTACTGCTTTTGATCCGCTTTTAGAACTTTCACAATACTCCTACGATAGGCGTAATCGATTTTTTTATTATAAAATCGTCTTAAACAAGTTGATAATTATGAATTAAGCTTAAGGGTTGGCAGATTACTTACGTAACAAGGTTAGTGGAGAAAATAGGATGACAGATTGCCCGATATGTGCACAAGCAAGTCGGAGGCGCTTTTATTTAATTTATCAGGGTCAGTGCCTTTAGTTTTGCGTGATGGAATGTTGAATCATATTTGGATTTGGGAAAATTGAACTGAAATAAGATTTATCCTTCAAAAACACGCAGAAGCGAGCAAAACACGGAGGAAATTCCAAAAATATATAGAAGACGCGATTAAGTTTTTCAATTTAGACAGAATACAATCACACCTAAAATCTAATATGTTACTACACGATTACTAAAACATTTCTAGTATTCGGAATAAGTACTAGTCAATGCTCATGGGAGAAGTTTCTAGCGCAACGATCGGGGGTGATTTGAATGCAATGCCGTCTTGATAAATGGTTACGTTTGTAAGTTGTTTGAAGAAAACATCACTAGGGAACGTTGTAATCGAGATTTAAGATGAAAAAAAAAGTTCCAGTAAAACTTCTTACTTTAAATTGAATGTGTTTAGATTTGAGTTATATCAGAGTCTACGATCGCATATTTTATACAAAAGTTTTAAGTGAACGCGGGTGCCTTTGATTGATTTAGTTTATGTAAGCCTGCGCCGACTTTGATCAATATTAAATTTTATATTACCCACCAAAACAAGAAACACGAACTTGGATGAATGGGGTGAACTCGTAACTCTACAATCTCAAGTTCTTCTGATAATACACAAAGGACGGTAATAAATATAGATAACTTTACACAACGCAAAGCTACAATTATCAACATTTACTTTGTTATGTTATTTTTTAGTTACTTTAAGCGTAACTATAGTGTTGCGCTACCTGATCTGTAGTAAGTAAGAGTGCTTTAGGTAAAGAATACAGGATGCGCTACCCTATCCAACAGTAAACAGTAAAGCGACCGTTCGTCCCGTATTAAGCGGGACAGTCCTTTGTTTAAACACATTACTTCGTATATGTAATTATTTTAGTAAATTACGTAAATGTTTCGTATTTATAAAGAAGTCCCTTTTTTGTCCAGTTTCTGACGTTTCATTGTTTAGAAGGAATTAATCAAAGTCAAATAAGTACGAAAAAGGTAGATAGACATCGCAAATTCTACAATTTACGAGACCAGACTATAACTTTTATCGACTTAAATAAATAGCACGCGATCCCGTTTATAAGGCAGTATTAAGTATCAAGTCTAGCGCGAAAATAATTTGCTTACGACGGTGTCTTGTGCGTGTGGAAAATAAATATACTGGTACATGGTAAACAGTTCGTTAGTTAAGGTTGAAGTGGAATGTAAATAGTGTGGTGTGTATTTCGGATGGTAGAAAATCAGAAAATGTCAAAAAGACAGTATACATTTAATTGAGATTTGGAAAGTGAAAATCCATTTATTAAAAAGACATCCTCAGATAATGATGTAAAGTACTTAAAATGTTGCGCACAGTTTTCACTTGCACATGGTGGAAAGGTGGATATTGTTCAACACATATGTTTACTTAAGCATAAAAAGGCAGATATTGCTGCTTCTAGTAGTTGCAAAGTGTCGTCTTTTTTTGTAAGTACACATTGAGAAATGAAAATCAAAAGTCAGCTTCGATTGCATGTACTATTGATTGCACTAAGCTAATAAAAAATTGCTTGTAACAAACATTTTCATGTGCTAGAACCAAATCTGGAAGTATTGGATGTAACATTTTACAAAAGGAATCATTAGGTTCCACACAAAGTGATTTTGGAGCGATCGATTTTGTAACAATCTATTCCGATTGCTCAAATCATAGGACCGAATAAAATTTTAACCAGCGAAAAAGCTAGCCTTACTGTAAGAACTTTAAAAGGTCATTTAATGAAAAAATAATAATTTTGAAATGAATTGATTAAATTAGAGAGCATAAAAAACAATAATTTAAAAGAAATTTCTCCTACCTTCCCTTACAGAGGAGCATTTGGTACCCCTCAGACTCTTCAGGTGTTTTCTTTTTACATAAATGAACACTTAAGTATACGTTAAAAATTAACATAAAGCTGAAAGAGGCCATTCATGCACAGATTTATACATTTAACAGAAAGAAACTTAAGATATGGGCCACGCAGATGGGGATATGAATCGGTGTTCAAAAATGAATGTTACGTTAATTTAACATTTTGATGATATAGTTGGCCGTGAAAAAACAAGATTAAGGGTTAGCAAGTTTCATGCAAAAAGACAAAATTAAAAACTAAACATAATACCTACAACTTTACAAGCCTAATATAAATTACTAGAAGAGATGTTCGAACTGATGACCATTCTGTCTTATACATGCTTCACACACTCTTTCAATTCGTTCTATAGCATTAAGCACAATAATAGAATGATCTTGAAAATGTCTAGACTAACAAATCTGGAGACCTAGGAGGCCATCTTATCGGGTCATTAGTGGAAATCTAACTATTACCAAAATTGTTTTCCAAAAACGGGCGTAAATTTGCGCATTGTAAGATGGGACTCCAACCTGTTCGAAATGAATTTGATTCAAGCGAGCTAAAGGAATGTCATCTAATAGTTCAGGCACAACCATTTCTAAAATCTCTAAGAGCAGATAAGTTCCCTTCGAAAATGTAAAATTTTATTTTTGATCCTAATATAAAGCAGGAAACGTTTAGTCCATATCGTCCTTGTTGTCTTTGGGGGAATAATTGGTATTGAGTTTCTTGAGACCAAAATCTGATATTGTGCCTGTTTAAAACACCTGAATTGCTAAAATGTGCCCCGTCTGACCATATGACACTTTTTCCCAAGTTGGATATTATATTTAACATGTACCGATTGCAAAATATAAAACCTACGTTCAGCGTCGCCAGGACTGTGGATTCTTGTTTTCGGAACTCCAATACTACTTTCTATAGTTTGTAACGAATCTTTTACGTTCTTCGTTCATTTAGTTGTAAAATATAAGAAAAAAGGGTTTTTGATAAATGATGATTTATAAGTTGTGGTAGGCAACTTAATTTGCATTTTGGTGTAACTTAAGTTGCATATCTTTTTAGAGGTTTATGCTTCCATATCTTTGATTTAATTTTTTGCGGACATTTTTTCGCGCACTGCTATATCACCTGATATCTAAGCGTCCTATTGAGGAATACTTGTTGAACATTGTTATGATTAGGAAGCCATGTTTGGGTATCCCCCTAAATTTTGTGAAAAGTGCCATTGATTTAATGGTAAGATATATTTAACTCGTCTTATATTAAAATCTAAAACATTTGCTTTTTGCAGGCACTTTTAATTGCACATTTAATTACATTTTAATTACACGTTTAATTCTACTTTTACGTACGCTTGTACTTATACTTTTATAGATCTAAATTTAGATCACACCTTTTTATTTGAACTTTCAAGAGAATGCAATAAATACAGGATTATTCAAATTTCATGAAGATAAATTTGTAAGCAGTAAAATTCAATTTTGGTATGGTTTCCAACGTACAGCATTATTATTACCATATATTGCGCAACATTTGAGCAAAGATTACATCACCTTTGGTTTACATTTCCGTATTGCTTTAGATACCAGAGGTTATCAAAAAGTTGTGTACAAAATTTTCAAACAGGTATTTATATCCCTAATTTAGTAATTTAAGGCTATTACAACTAGTTTTTAAGATATATTTTATATAATTCTAAACTTAAATATTTAATAAACATAGTTTGTATATCTTTTATTTCGACATTTTGGTTAATTTTTTATTGTATCCTCGGTTTAGTTATTCCGAGCATAATCAAAAAAATAACTTGGCGTCCGAGATAATTTTTTATTGTTATATTGCAGTTACTATATTGATGTTAATTGGAAATAACAAAGCAGAAATTTGTGGTAATTAAGCAAATCAAAAGCATGAACCTGTCCTGCTTTAATCTACCGACTGAGACAGCGGCATTATGTTTTATTGAGTGTTTTGGATCTCTGGTTAGTTTAACGATTTGTTTTGAGAACATTTACACCCATTTATTTATTAAATTATTTACACCAGAGGTTTTAAACCACCACAAAATTATTATAAATTCTGCAGGAACTTATAGGATTACCCTCCACACTGGCTAAAACGGTAACCTCATCATACTCTCGATTTTATTTACTATATTTTTTCGACTTGAGTGTAGACAATGATACATGATTAATTAAATTTCTTTTTAATCTATAAAACGTGATTTTACTAGGTTGTTTCCGTTCTGGAAACCTACATAGATGTAAAGTTACTTAATTATCAAAATTAATACCAAAGAAACTACATTTACCTGTTAAAATACAAATTTATTGTTGCGTCGGCGTTTTCATTACTCCGACCAAAGCAAATCAGCATATCATATTTTTCAAAGTTTTCAAAATTTTGATTTTCTACCATATTTTGCACAATGAGCAAATAATACGATTGTTGCACAAAATAATTTTAATCAGATTTTCCAAGTCAATTACGTTTAGCAATCAGACTATGCCCAGCCTATTTACAAATTTACATGTAAAGTACTCTTTATAAGTTTTATTGCCATTAATATTTTTTTCTGAAGCTGTAAGATGTATTTTACCCAATTAAAACAAAATTACCAGTTTGAATATGTTTTGAAACTATTATATATAATTTGCATAATTTCTTGTTATTTTTGCATTTCTGCGTGAAAGTCCTTAGATTTATTATAATCGCGTATTTACATATTTATAATGATAATAACACAGTAAGGATCTAGTAGCCTTTTTTTAATACTCAAATATATCTTGGACGTTCAAGAAAATACGCGTTTATACTGAGATTATATGTTTCATGGTCAACTATATCATCAAAATGTTAAATTAACGTAACGTTCATTTTTGAGATTAATAATGAAAAAGAAGTACCACACAATATATATTTTTTGAAAGCCGATAGTAACGTCTATTATATAATAAAAAATATACATGGTGCTCCAAAACCCTGGTTTATTGCGAAGAAACTGACTTTTTGTGGGGAAAACTATGTACGCCACTAAATTCTACGGAAAATTCTGTATAAAACCCATTTTTTATCATTTCGATAAATTCCAAGGCAAAGCAGTTACGAGGGGTGCTTAAAATGTACAGGGTGAATCACAACTGACGCGACGGAGTTTTAAGAGAAAACTAGATATATTGTTTTATTTTTGTGGCTAGGACATTATGTAGGTACATTAAGGCTACATTTTTAAAATAATTTCAAATATAGAGGGTGCTTCAAAAAAAAGTGGCATATCAAAGTTATGTTTGTTTAAATGGAATGCCCTATATTTTCTCACATGTTTTAATTAATTATGAAAAATAAGATAGACTTTCGTTAGGGTTTCCCTATGCCTAAATACAGACCGTTTTGATTTATTTTGATTTTTCTGAAATTGCAAGGTTTTGGAAAAAAATTAATTGTTACCAAACGAAACTAATTTTGTCAAAACTGCTTCAGGATCTCGAAAACAGACTGTTTCGTTGATCTGTTTGACAATTTAATTGCGAAAAATACTATACCGGGTGTTCAGATTTTTCGGTTGTATTATTAATACATTCAAACTATAATATCTTTCGTATTTCAAACGGAACACCCTGTACATTTAGACCTCTCATGTGACAAATTCAATGATCTTCCAAAAAGTACTAAGGTATCCTATACCTAAACCTTCACGTTTCAAAGTTATTCAACAATATCACGAATATATTAAATAATATTATTTTTAACAATTTAACATAACTACTATAACACTTTTTTGAATGCAGAGTTCTCTTTTCAAGCGAACGTCTTACATATTGCAACATAACAGGAGTGACGGTTCCAAATACATTTTTAATTAGGTCTATAATGTCTTCTGCAGTAGTAGGAGGAGTAGCATACATTAGATTTTTAATATATCCCCATAAAAAGAAATCCATCGGAGTGAGGTCTAGAGATCTAGGAGGCCAGTTAATTGGGTCACCACTTCCGATCCATTTGTTATGAAATTTTCGGTCTAAATATTCACTTATACGTCGTGAAAAATGTGAAAGGGCATCATATAGTTGTAACCATATTTTTTGTCTGATGTGTAATGGAATATTTTCTTAAGGTAGCCAAAAGTCGTTTTTTAAAAAGTTTAAGAATTTGCGACCATTTAAAGTGCCGCCGAAGAAGTATGTCAAAATGATATGAGTGGTATTTGTGTCTCCTTAAAATTCCGGAGACACTTAATTGACTAATTAATGCCTGTTTCTCTCGCAATTGTTCTAGTACTAGTATTTGGACTATCAACCACGGAAGCTAATTTCAAAAATTCGTTATTTTCGTTATTGGTAACCACTTTTGATTTTTCCTGTTTTGGGTCCCATGAAACGATTGCAACGATCTCTCTAGTACTTTTTTATTTGGATGATGCGTAGACCCTTGAAGCCAATAAACAATTTCCATAACATTTACCAATATTTAAAATCATATAATGTTTTTCCTGCTTCGAGTAAACCATTTTAACTTAAAGTAACTATTTTATATTCACCACACAGTGCATATAATTAATACCCAATTATATTGACAGACTATTAATTAATAATACTTGTCATTTTGACAATAACACACTAGATTAGAATTCAGCTTGGTAGCATGGTTTTTTGGCTTTACAATATACATATTTGCGTAAGTAATACTTTAATTAAAAATTACTGCATACTAACTTGAAGTATGTGTACACATACAGACAAAATAAGAAATATCTTTGCTAATAACTCGATTAAAAAAATGATTGACAAAAATTATTTGTAAAAATATTTACGTCCTGTAAGTCCCATAAAAAACCTTAAATTTCAAAATTACCGCAATAATTTCGAAACGAGAAGGTTTAGGTATAGGATACCTTAGTATTTTTGGAAGATCATTGAATTGGTCATATGACAGATCTAGAATATACGGGGTGTTCCATTTGAGATAAGGAAGATATTATAGTTTGAATGTATTAATAATACAACCGAAAAATCTGAACACCCAGTATAGTATTGTTCGCAATTAAATTGCCAAATAAATCAACGAAACAGTCTATTTTCAAGATCCTGAAGCAGTTTTATCAAAATTAGTTTCGTTTAGTAACAATTTTTTTCCAAAACCTTGTAATTTCAGAGAAATAAAAATAAATCGAAACGTCTATCTAATTTTTCATACTTAGTTAAAAAATGTGATAAATTATAGGGCATTCCATTTAAAAAAAGATAACTTTGATATGCCACATTTTTTTGAAGCATCCTGTATATTTGAAATTATTTTAAAAATGTAGCCTTAATGGACCTACACAATGTCCCAGCCACAAAAATAAAAAATATATCTAGTGTTCTCTTAAAACTCCGTCGCGTCAGTCTTGTCTCACCATGTGACAATTCTGATTGTGGCATCTTTCGTTTCACGAAAAAGTAGAACAGGGTCGTGAAAACTGCATCTTTCTATCTTTGCTCGCAAACGAGAAAATTTCAACCAAAATGGGACACAGTGTATATGCAGTAATGTATGTTTTCTGTCAGTTACTAAAGGAAAACAAAGGTTGTAACACCAAGTGACGCGTTTTTACGTATTTCTAGTAAAGTTAATAATAACATTACGATTCCAATAAATTTATAGATTACTTGAGTATTAATTTTAATTCAAACTAAAACCAGTGAGCGTATTTACAAAGTTTTATTATGATACAAAGTTGGAGTAAACTCTTAGAATTTGTGTTTCTAATTAAAATTCTTTATACTGAGTGAGCCTATTTTTGTATCCTACAGTCGCACCAATACTTGCTCAAGATTTTTTTCCCGGATAAATGTTTGTTACTGCAGTGACGCCTTTTGTCCTTCAGTATCGTTTATTAAGCTACCATACGGTATATAATTGGCGTTGTATCTGTATTAGCTATTAAATGTCTTACTACTCCTATGATCTTCTTTATTGAGACTAGTCGGCAACCCGCGTTTAATCGATTTTTTCTATATAAATACACAAAGAAAATGCTCAAATACTCACGCTTAAATTTACCGAGATAATTGTCTTTACCAAATGTTAATCAAATAAAAGAAAAACTATTTCCGTTACGACTTTACGGCGTCCTTATATAACATATGGCAACAAACACTGCAGAATTTATTATTCTTTGTATATTTATTGTCATTAATCCAGGACTGTAGTTACTACACGTTTGACTTTTGCGATAATAGACATTTTTATATGACATATCTTTTTGTAATATGAATTCTAACATTTCTTGGTTTAAATAACTACAAACAGAATTTACATTCAACATTAACACATTAATACATTGTATCTCATTCCATATATTACAAATAATATAAAGCATATGTGAATTTAGGTGTAAAATCGTTTTTCACATAAATACAATTTCCCCGAAAAGCATAAAACGCTGTTACACAAACACTTTTATGACCACTAAATCAATGTATGTGAGTGTTGAAGTTTCAAACCAAAAGTAACCAAGTAAACATCCGAAACTGATCGTCGCGATACGAATAAGAATTGTAAAAATTGCATACAAACCTTAAAATCGACTGATTAAATGAAGTTCGTGTCTGTGTATTGGAAAAGCTCTTTCCTGTGCTTACCTAAAAAGAAAATAAAAAGAGGTTAATTTACATGAATTAAAGTTTTGCATTATTTCTAAAGCTGTTTTTGCTGTGCAATAAAAAAACTGAGTTAGCAACATTTCCCCTCGTATTAAAAACCATTATGTGAACATATTTAATGGTTTTTGGTTAGTAATTTGTGCATACGTAGTGTTATAAAACGAAAAGCCAATTATTTTTGAAAGCCTATATTTTTAGCACATATGCTGATTAAATTTACTTTTAATTTTAATGTTTGCTGTGTATTAGGTTGATGCTTCAAATATCGCTTATTTTTCATATGTGATTATCAATAATGTGTCCACCAATTATGTAAAGTGAAATTAAGGCTAGATTTTGTATAAATCACCTATCAATCAGGTGACAATATTTTTCACCTAAAATTTATGATTACTGTGAGGAAGCTGCGACACTCCAGAACGTGTTTTTAGTCTACGATACGTATTTTTTCGTAAAATTAAGTACACACTGCCCCTTATAAACTTTTAAACAATCGTTATTAAATTAAGGAGGAACTGACAGAACATGTACTTACTTTACCATAAATTCGTTTCTAAAGAATTTTGGTATTACTAACACCTAAATTTCGGATGGGACAGCACCTGTCACCTTACCGCTGTGGGTTATCATACCTAGGGTAAAAATTCTAATAACATCTAAAGCTAATGAATAAACAGATATGTTTTGTCACTTTACTACTAAACATTTTCTTTGATTTATCGTCTTATTCTTGGTTAAACCTGCGATTGGAATTGGTTTGTCATATGCGTAGGATTTTGTTAGATCGTTCTAATAATATGAATGTATCTACATTACACTTTGGTTACTTACCTAAATTTATAACGCTTAATAAAATTAAATTTTCCTTTTATTGCTGTTAAAATAGTTATTTTATTATCGGAAGGAAACAAATATACCTCTGTCGGTACATTAGTTAATCTTGTGTTTAATTATTACTTTATATACAGAGAGCTTCATAGTTTTCGGTCACATTTAAACAAGTTTCAACACTTAATGAATACCTCTAATAAGTTTAGGGGTCATATTTAGTGTACCTTTTATAAACCAAGTCACAATTACGGCTTACTGTCACTGTTTGTGTTTATACTTTTATTAGTGACGTCACTTTTAGGTTTTTATTTGCTAAATCGGTTTTATATGTCTAATATAATTAGAACTTGCTGTGCCCATATTTTAATAGCTTTATTTTTAACTAGTATTGACTTCATTTGGTGTTTCTTCATTAACATATCTTAGAACGTGCGTTATTGTTACGACAATGAACATTACCTGCGGATTGTAGAAGTTTTTTTAAAAGTGGAATGTTAATGTTTGTTTCCTTTAATAAACTTCATCGAAACTATTGTAATATCAAAGTGATAGAATTTAAACCATTGTGGGCAGTTGTAGAACATGCATTCTTCTCGTTACGAGAATTACGCACTGTATTCGTATGGTTCGAGTGCAGTTGATTAGACACGTTTTAAATATTGGTCAGTAGTAATATACTCTATGAGGATTTACTATTTAACGTATTCGTGTACATGTGCGTGTGCGCATACGCACGTATGTGCGTGCCCATGTACATGCGCAAGATCATGTGCGTGTATGAGTGTGCGAGTAATTTTTTTAATAAACTGGTTATCAATACTGTATTAGAATATCAAAGTGATAGAATTTAAACCTTTGTGAGAAATTGCAGAAAATGTATTCTATTCCTTGTGGGAATTACACAGGAATAACGATCGCATATAGTTATATTCGTGTGGGTCGAGTGCTGTTGACTGAATACGTTTCAAATTCATCAGTAATAATATACTCTATGACGATTTACTATTTAACGTATTCATGTATATGTGCGTACACGAGTTCGTGTCCGTGTACATGCGTGCATGTGTGCATGGTTGTGGGTGTACGTTTTGTTTTAATAAACTAGGTATAAATATTGTATTATAATCTCAAAATAAATTTAAACGATTGTGGGCAGTTGTAGTACATGTAACCATTTCGTTATGGGGATTATACAGGAATAACGACTACATATAACAATATTCGTGCGGTTCCAGTGATGTTGGAAACGTTTTAAATTGGTCAATAGTAATATACTCTATCAACTATTTAACGTATTCATATGAATATGCGTGTGCGCGTACGTATGTGTGTGCATGTGCGTGCTAGAGTATGCGACCGTGTACATGCGTGTCCATGCGTGAGTGTAGGTATGTGTGCGCGCGTATGTATGTGATTGTGCGTATATGTGCATGTACGAGTGTGTATGTACCTCTGATGAACCTTCCGTCACTACATCTCAAAAACTTCAAACATTCAAATGTGGACGTGAGTTTTTAATTCGTAAGTGTCCAGACGCATGTCTG
Organism: Vesta saturnalis; assembly: GCA_036346205.1. Lineage (NCBI taxonomy): Eukaryota > Metazoa > Arthropoda > Insecta > Coleoptera > Lampyridae > Vesta > Vesta saturnalis. Next base: position 3,491,806 of record JARFJB010000014.1, on the reverse strand, counting down.
TGCGTATGCGTAAACGAGTGCGTGTCCGTGAACATGCGCGCTAGCGTGTGCGTGTGTGAGTTTATGTGTGCTTTTTCTTTTACTAAACTCGTCATTAAAGCTGTATTAGAATATCAAAGCGATAGGATTTAAACCATTGTGAGCAGTTGTAGAACATGTATTCTATTCGTTATGGGGATTATACAGGAACGACTACATATAATTATATTCGTATGGATCGAGTGTCGTTGATTCGTCAGTAGTAATATACTATGCCAGGAATAACGCCTACATATAACTATTTTCGTATGGTTCCAGTGATGTTGGAAAGACAGGTTTTAAATTGGAGAATGGTAATATACTCTATCTACAATTCAACGTATTCATACACATGTGCATGTACGTGTATGTACTCGAGTGGGTTCTGTGTACACACGCACAAGCACGTGCGTGCGTGCGTGTAGGTTTGTGTGCGGGCGTGTACGTATGCGTGTGTGAGAGTGCGCGCGCGTATGCATATGTCTGTACGTATACGTGCGCGTATGTATCTCTAATAACACAACATCATAAAGCTCCAAAGCAACTACAAAGAAAGAAGCAAATAGATAAAATCAAATACCTCGGAAATAAAATTAGATTCTGGTGAAATACGCCTTTGTATATTGATTTCATGTAATCATAGGTCAAAATAATTAGATTACATTTAGATGTTCCAAAAAGAACGCAAATTCCATTGACAAAGTGGATGTTACACTCTGGGTAACCGTGTCTGTTCAAATTGTCAATTAAAACAAAACAAGTTTTTAGTAGTAACAGTGGTATTCAATCCCATTGAACTTTAAAGTAATATTTTAAAATAATCCATAAAACCCTCGGTAAAAGAGAACAGCAATTACCTGTTGAAATCTGCCAGCTATTTTTTCAAACACATTGAACTTTAGACATTGCATTCAATCGTTAACACATTTGTTAGTAGTTACTCAATTTCCGTATTTATCAATTTTAAAGTTGATAAGATTGTTTGATTATTAATTAAGTCGTTGCTTAAGTAATTCTCTTTTTTGTACGAAGTAGTAAATTTTTTTATACCAATCGCTCGCCATGATGTGGAACAATAATAATAAATAATATTAGCCAAGTATCAAGCATAAGTCTTCTAATTGCAACCAAACTGCCGCTCCTGGCTGTAAGCAATAAAATTGGGTTTCCAGTATATCCCTCTACTAATTGCATACCAAGGTTATAAAAGTGCGACGTTTATTGCGTTTAGAATTTGTCTGGAAACGTATTGCAACTGGTATATTTTTATTTAATAGATACTTCCTCAAATATTACTTTCGAAAAATAATTCAAATTAAAATTCGTAATCAGAATTAACTGCTACTTAATAGCCGTCCGATGGTTCCTGACTGTATGAATAGAATTGTGTTAAACAGAGCTCGTATTTATTAAAAATCAATAATCAATTACCAATTATTGGCGAAAACCTGTATTTGTAAAGCGGGCAACTGTATTTGGACATATTCCAAATCGTCCTCCCATCCGAAATAACTATAATTTTAAGAGCGTTTGCCCTGAAGATATACTTCGCTGTCGTTACCTGGAGAACACGGTTAGAAGCCGTAGATATTCAGAATTGGCCCAAAGACAAGCTGGACGGTACCATCCCAATTCTTGTAGAAGAGGGACCGACATTGGTATTATTTTCCTTCTAGCGTAATACAAAAACGTGAAAAGCGGTTGAATTCGAACCTGACATTATTATTTATAACCTAAATACGTTGACCCCGGCAATTTTGGATAGAGGTGAGCTAAGAGTCAAGGGAGTGGATATTACTCTATTTCGTCCGCAATACTTCAAAAGGTTAAACACAAACTTAAAACATAAACGATTAAAACCTAAACCACCAGAACTTAAAGGACAGTCAAATTTCTTCCAATAGCGTATAACACTGTTTCGTTATAGTAGATTTAATTTGGTCTAATGTGATCTTTATTTTAATTTCTTTGGCTTAATTGCACCTGGATAATCGAAATCAAATCATTACTGGATATTGACGTTTATAGTCTAAAATTATCGATTTCTCAACTGCGTGAGCGCATGAGCGCCTGCCAGTGGGCGCATGTACGTGTGCATGTCTGTATGCGTAAGTATACAAGGTCGTAATGTTTGAAGGCGCTATTATCTACAATGAGGCACACATAACATGGCTAATAAATGCAGTAAAAATACTGACACACACACACACACACACACACACACACACACACACACACACACACACACACACACACACACACACACACACACACACACACACACACACACACACATACACAGACTATTCTAAAAATTGACCACTTTTAGGTTATAAACATCTACTTCTAATGAAAACTCAATTTCAGGTTTCTAGTTGAAATATTTTTTCTTACATAAGTTGAGGAATAAAAATGTACTCATAGTTTATAATTAATTTTATACAAGATATAAACATACAATGACACGCACACGCACACGCGTATGTACATGCACATAAACACGACACACACACACACACACACACACACACACACACGCAAAAGCTCAAGTACGTGTATACGCGCATGCATACACACAAACACGTACACACATGAACATGGACACAGACATGTACATGCACAGGTATTCGAACACACATGCGTACGTACACGTATCCACACACGCAAAGCACAAGATTCGCTTGCTATCATCTTAGATCAGCTAATTGGTGCAATTACTGCAAGGTAATCAAAATCAAGTTTTCACCGGAAATAACATATTTAGAGCCCAAGAATAATCAATTTTACAAAATAGTTGCTACTTAGCAACAGGCAAAAAAATGTTAAAAGGCCTATCTTCAAATTCATTCACTGGATGTATACGTTGTCGTCGTCTGGTTTTAGTCACAAATCGTATGCAAATGTCTAGAAAATCCTGCTCAGCGCGAAAGAGTAATATACTTCCGCACGTATTACACTAAAATGTGGTTTACACAACAATGTGAGTGCGGCATAGGCTTTATTACAACTTATATTTATGTGATTATCCCACGACATATGTTGATTAACTATACCTAATCCATTTTAATACCTTTATTACAGCCAATTATAATTGCACCCGTTTTAACAGGATTCAGTTTTAGATATCTTCATATCTAGCTAATTGAATAAATGGATTTCTCAGGATTGTCCTTTTCATATTTTATCATTAGCTAAATATTAATGTAATTTAAAATTATTGCGCAAGTTGAGTAAGTCACGTACATATGGGTTGAATGACACGGGAGTTAAGATATTACCTTGTCTCACTCGAAACGTCATTTCCAGTGGATCAGAAATTATAGTTGTTCCTGTGAATAAAAAGGGCAATGCACTGATACATTGTAAAGGAGTTACTAGGTAGCAGATTTGTGTGTCTGTTATATTACATGAGACATTTATGAGCTATAGTAACGTATGTCTCAAAGGTTTTGGGACAAAATATATTCAGTTTTATAAACAAATGTGTTTTATTTAAACTTGCCATCCTCCGTCATATACTATTCTACTCAAAAGTGCCCAAAATTCTTCTATAGTACGGGTCTGAGGTAAATTATGGTGATTGTCGTTTCGTGGTATGTTATGAGCGTTGGTCTAGTTCTGAGCTTCCCTGGCACAATGGCATAGTGCTAAGTCTGCCCAAAACATTATGTCGTCTTCAGCATGGTGTTCATTAATGAAATCGTTCAGTTTGACCAGACAATTCTGAATGTAGCGCTGAGTATCCAGTGCTTCGCCTCTTACACGCCAAACATAAGACCTCGATATACTTCTTATAGAATCGTGCACCATACGAACATTATATCAACAAATTTTGCCTTTCCTTTGTATTCAACATTCTCTGGGTCGTTTTCTATGTTATCAGTATGAAACCATCGTTACCCTTAATTTTTGAGTTACCTAGAGTGAAATACATTTTATCATCAATAACAATGACTATGTTGTTGACAAAATGTATCATGCATCTGATTTGGGGTATACTTTGAACATTTTCGTCTTTTTCGATATTGTTGACCATTCCTAACCAATTCCCTCCAAACTGTATCTTTAGAAGTTCTATACTGCTAATTTCCCGACCAACATTCCAACTCTCATTTGTTGGTCTTGTTACTAACGTACCTACTCTGGCCTGGGTCTTCCACTTTTTCGGAGATTTATACATGGTATACCTTGTTCACAATCCGCTATTGTGTGATAAATAGTTCTATTTCACGCTTAGGCATTTGCTCAACTAGATTGTAAACACTTTTACGAAGATCTAATTTGTAAGCCATTTAAGTGTAATTGATTTCTAAAACTGAACTGTCAAAGTGAAGACAAACTTTCAGAGAATTTTTGTTTCCAAAGTCAACCTAATATTTTATCATTCTGGCGTATTTTACATCTATTGGATTTTATGCCAACACTTTGAAGACATACGTTAGTGGTCTCACTTTCATAATTAACGTACACAGCTAAATAGTCCGTTATATAGCGCTACGTTTCCAAAAAATTAGCGTACAAACATCGTACATTAACTAATAACGTCATTAACGTAACGTCAAATATATCTATTGTGTGATAGCAACAGGTTTCGCAGTACGTGATGTTGTAGATGATGTAACACAGGTGTGTGTGCGCGTGTGATTGCGTGCGTGTTTGTGTGGTGTGTGTGTGTGTGTGTGTTTTTGCGTGTATGTTGCGATTTTATAACTCTGAAACAACTACAATTTTCTATAACATTGCATTTTGTTCTTTCCGTTAGAAACGAATATTTTAGTATATCCTCAAATGACAAGTATATATTTCCTTTTATTCAAAACGCAGTTAACCTTTTTAGCCATTCCAACAAAATTAAAAAATATACTTTTGGAACTAACCGTTAACATTTGTTCCATTGCTGTTACTATAACTTGGGTAAATTGTAAGCTTACGATAGTCATAATAATGTATTTCGTGGCAAGATTTGTACACATCAAAGTTATCTCCTCATTATTCACTGGCAACCGTTTTGTTTCAACCCTAGGCTCTTGGTTTACTGAGTTTTACTTATTCCTGTTTTATATTCTGAAAACCTATTGTAGAGCAGGTGAGATGTATTAGCAAAGTACCCATAACTGATATTACTAGTTGTTATAATGCTAGTGTCTTTCCCCAAATTCTACTTTCAATTTTATTATCTGAATAACATTGAATTTACAGTCAACAAGAAATAAGGAATCTATACCATTATTTCATACTCATGAACTTGAATTGGATTTAATTGACATATCGTTATAGTGGGTGTTCAGTGAAGTGAATTTAACATTCTACGTTTAACTGATATAAATTTACACATTTGCTTGGACGCGAGAAATTAGTGAATAGAGGGTTAACCAACCAAATGTTTCTGCTTTTATATATGTTTAAGTACATATACTGTTTTTCTTTATTTGTGACCGAATTGTCCACGCTTCCAGTGTTTTATTACATTTACACCCGTAAGGGTCAACTGACCTAGATGGCGACTTCCTGTTTACTTGCAACGAATACCAGGCTACGATCACCTTGAACTTTGAACCCTATAACTAATTTTGGCGCCCAACGTGGGGCGGGTAAACCCCGCATTGATTCGCTAACTAACCTTAATTCTCGAATTATTATGTACAATAGTTTAATTGTAAAATATTATTACGCAGATATTGATTTTTGAAATAAAATTATTCTTATAACATAATTTTAAACCAAATTAAATTGCAACGCAAAGGATGGTCAAAACCGGGTCTCGGTCCATGTTTGTTACCTTACAGGTTTGTCTTATACCTAATTCTGAACCACTATTGTACACATAAAAATAGTTTTTGATATAAGAATTTGTGCATAACTACAATTCGAGTACTAGATTGTTACATATTTTGTTTAGACATCTATATTAGGTTGCAACTTAATAATAAATGCGTAACTAAAGATATGTCTAGACTTAATAATAATTCTTATCAACAGTTTTAGTGTTGAAATCGTCAAAACAAAGTACTCTTCCTAAAAACAATTTCCTACATTTGACGTATCATCTTCATACTCTATGATAATATCTAAGATGGGCGTATTTCTATTAACCAGATACTTGCGTATTCCATTATGAAAATTAAAAACTTAAAAGTTAGGTGACTCTCACCTAAAGGCAATTTTTATTATCAGTATTCCTTATTAAATTTAAACATGTGCACGTAAATTGAAAAGAAACTGGAAAGTTTTAAAATAAGGTTAACATTTAATGGCGAATTAAACAAATTAATTGAGTTAAGCCACCGTAAATATAAAACACTGAAATAAGGAGAGAGAAATGTTGAAATTCTCCAGAGTTGAAAACTTTCATAATGAACTAATTAGAAGCTTATTTAGAGTGGTTCATTATATAAACTGAATACTTATAGATATACTAAAGCACAACAAAAAATTCTTTATTCGTAACAGCACTGATTAAAATCACCAAGATTAAAAAATAATTTGTTAACATTATTACCAAATTGAAATTAAACGAAAAACCAAATAGTTTGTTGTTTAACGAGCTGTGAACTGTCACACTTTTCAACGCTTCCGCTTTAATTAGTTTCATGTAGAGTAAAAATAAACATGAACGGATTTGATATTATCTCTTTCACAGCCGTATAAACTCTTTAATTGTAAATTGAGTAAATAAAAGGATGCGCGTAATTGGAAAAGTCTTCTCAAGTTTTCGAATTTACTAAAGTTTGGCTTTCCTAGAATGAGAATCAACAATGCAGGAAAATGTAAAAAAGTAATGCATTTGTAAGTGCACGAAACTTTTTTACTATTCGTTCTCGTTTGCATAAAATATTACGTCTTTTTGATACGATAATACCTTAATTAAGTTAAACTAAACATTTGTTCTTTTTGTGGTACTTGAGTTTAAGTTTTACGTTTAATGGAAAGATGAAAACGCTCAAGACCGATAAAACTTGGTAGCTTAACCAACGTCTGATACATTTTTTTTAAATTAATAAATTTATGTAATGTGACAAGTAAATAAAGAAAATGTTAAATTATATTAGGAAATAAAAAGAAGGAGATCAAAAATCTCTAAGAACTCATCGTAAAGCCGATAACAAAATCTGAACAAGGAAGGTAATACCTCAACGCGATGGGAAATCTCAGTAGCCGGTCAGAAGTGCTGAAGATAAGTTATTACAGATCATCTTTGACGTTTTGGTTGGATTAAACCTTTTTCTTGGATACCCTTTTTCATTGGGACTCGAACCTTCCACTGAACTTCGAAAACGTTTACTTTATATTTGAGTGATCTAAAACGTCGAATGCAAAGAAAACGCCGACGACGATTCCCGCCCAATTTCAATGTTGGATAATTACTCTAAACCTAATCAAGGACCACTCCCGACGAATGCCACAAGTGTAGCAAATTACAATTTTAGATCTTTACGCAGACAATGACAGAAACACCAAATAAACAATAACCCAAGTGACTAAAGCGGGAAATGACCATTACCCCAACACTATCTTTTTATATGTGCAATACGTCAATACTTGCTGCAGATCCACATACCGTCGTCAGATTTTTACAGTAACATCTAATTGATAATGGAGAAATGAATATTTTCAATTGCTTCTAGGCACATTCACGGACACTTATTGCTATAAGTAGAGTCACCGCAGCGCCAGTTATATATTTGTAACTGATTGTCATGATATCTTGAAAACTTGTTATTAAACATTGCTTGTAAATGTTAGAATCGCCTGGAATAAGAATTTTTTGTTCCATGATATACGTCAGCAATGCACTCAAGGTTGTTTCATGCTTTTTGTTAATAAAAGAAATTGTAATCTCACAGACAGACATTCTCTCACAAATACCTAGACTCTGTTCACTATCGAAAAATTTTAAATATTTTCCTACACATTGGTGGGTTGCCAATTACTACATCTTCAAGACGTGTTATTTTTTACCATTTTTGGAGACAAAAATGGTGGATCGATTTAGTTCCGTCACACTTATTCAATACCTATCTTTATTTTCAGTGATCCCTTAATCAGCTTTCCCAAAACTCTAAGATCTCATAAAGATGTAGGAATTTAATTCGTCAGGTAATGGGTACGATTTTCTTTACCGTCTATCTGTACGAGATTTTTCAAAGCCTACCTCATACATATATAGTGGCACGATCTCTGTAACTTCCCACTCAAAACCCTTACTCCGTTTATTTTGATCCTACCTTAACGGTACCAATCCTTCATCCCACCATGAATACCTATTTAATTTATGCTTGTTGGAAAACCATCACTGTGAGTGAAGGAGCTTGAAAAGCGTAAGCAACTCGCCCTCGTTGCCCATTTCCTTCTGTTCCAACGAATATTATATCCCAAAAATATCACTTGGATGATACGTCGTGGTTGCGCATCGCAGGTACCACTTGTAACTCCGTGGGAGACGTAAGCTTAGAATACGATTGCTTTCAGCATGATAAAGATGATACGTTGTGGCTGCGAATAACACATCCCCTTGTAACTCCATTTGGCAACGTAGGCTTGGAATACAATTTTTGAGGTATTCGCTTTACTCCGCAGCTGCGCACGACCACCAAAAAATAATCTAAACAATTATGTCATAAATATTCATGTGAAATTTGAATATAATCCGTTTTCAAGCACTCACTCACTTCATCCTCACTTCATCTCACTTATCAACTCACTCACATATTCCTATTATCATCAAAACATCACTTATACAATATCACTCACTCAACTCACTCACTCACTCATACCTATCATTATAACTACTATATTCTTCACTCATACTCACTACTTTCACTCACTCACTCACTTTACTCACTTGCAACTGACTCATGACTCACTTCACTGACTCACTGCTTACTCCCAATCACTACTCTACTCAAACACCACCCATTCTAAGTATTCTGAGCTCTTTAACGTGTTAGGATAAACCTAGCTCTGCAGCCACTATATTTAAAAAATACTGACACCTTATCTTTGTACAAGGTTTTTCAGATTTTGATAATGTCTTGGCCTAAAAATTTTATTAAAAATGTATTTTCGTGTTGGTGATAAAAATTAGCGACAAATTATAGCCTATCATTCATCCTGATAACATGCTTTGTTATAAGGTTTTCCTGATTTTTATTGCATTTTATAAAAATGCAAACAACAGATTTCATGTTGGAGTTATCAATTAGAACCAAAATATGATGTATTTATTATCCTAATACCATGTTATAAGGTTTCTGTGATTTCCATTACACTTTAGCCCAAAACATTTTACAAAGAATATTAGCAACAAATTTTATTTTGGAGTTATACATTAGCACCAAATTACACTAAAACCTGCTTGGGTATAAGGTTTTCGTCATTTTCATGTTTCAGCTCACAAATTTCATGGGAAATAGTAGCAACAATTTTGATTTTCGTCTAGCGATGTACCACTAAATTAGAACGAAATTATGAACTGTCCGTCATCCTTACGCCGTACCTCGTAAAAAGATTCTCATGCATTCCATAAAGTTAGAATACGATCAACAAACTTTTTTTAAGGTACTACCCACTCATGACACAAACGATTTGGATGCAATTGTTGGCTAAGTACCAGTACGTTTACCGACCTTAATTTTTTGTTAATGCTAGGCGCACCATTATTTTTTTGTGATAGGTAACAAATTAGCACGAAATTAGCACCTAATTATTGTATAGACTTTAATCAATTGTGCAATAGCTGTGTTTAATTTAGCTTTGTCTACTTAGAGGTTATTATAATGTAACGGGTGGTTCAGAAAACGCGCCGGTTTTGAATTGTTCGCCTTCTTTGTTGCTTAGCAACACTATTGGCATCTGCCAACATTCCGTTTTTAATGGTGTGTGTCATTACGGAACGCTTTTTAATTGAGCAAAGTGTGGTAATTGTGAAAACGTTTTATCAAAACGGGGAAGGTTTAACAACAACTGCCTGACGAATAACCAAAAGGGCGCCATGTGTCACACTTCCATAGAAACACTTGCGCTGTGCCATGAGAAAAATCCAATCGCATAATTTTACATCGTGGTGACTAGCAATGACCACTAAGATCGTGTGATTTAACTCTGTACGATTTTTTTCTTTGGGGTGATGTCGAATCATTAGTTTACGTCAATAAACCCCGAAACATCGGAGAGTTAAAGAAAGAAATTCGACAAGTTATGGGCGAAATCGGAATGAATGTTTATGAAGCAGTAATGCACAATTTCAGAAATAGAATTTTGGCATGCCATCAAAGTAGAGAAGATGATATGCCTCACGTTATTTTCAATATCTAAATTGAGGAGGTTTAATTAACATCTTTGTGTTCAAAATACGTAGATCATGGGCAGGTATGGCCTAATCTGTCTTCATTGTACCTATTTGATTTGTAATCGAATAGCGAAATTTTCAATAGTTACCGTATTACGATTGTAACAGGGAAGTTTTAACCCACAACAATCTAGAAAGTATATATGTCGCAGGGAAAATGATGAAATTGCATTAATATAGAATAATTTAATTAAATCCGGTAACCTAGGTTACGCAGATTTATTTTTTTCTAATTTCACTTTACTTTCGTGATTTGATCATTTGTTTGATTATCAAATACAAAACATACCTTGAACTGGCACATGACATGCACATGCACACTCAATGACATCAGGAAACACTTTGACATAAGAAAACCAAACACATTTACACATTCAGAAACATTTTTACATTTCACAAAACACACTTTTCAACATACCTCATAAATCTGAACAACACACAAACACAATTACATACATCAATTACATAAACTACATTTATTTAGGCACATGACATACCGACACACACCAACACAATGCACATGTATCATAACCACATACATGAACACAACGTAAATGACTACATTTAGTACATTCATGCTCAACATTCACTAATTTTATACACAACATACATGGTTTACCAAGTTACAAATACAACCTAGTCTACAGTATTCATACGAATTATTTATTGTTATTTACAGGGCACATCCAATACAACATTAACAAACACATAAACACAATCACATACACATACACAAACACATACAACACATATCATACACTTACAAATACAATACAAGGGATATTAATAAAATCACAACAACAACAACACATTACACTAAACACTCAACACATAACATAACAAATACAATACCGACAGTCATAACACAACAACACCAACACACACCACACCACGACACACACACAACAACACAACATACACACACACAACACCACACACACAACAACACACACACAACACACACACACACACAACACACATACACATACCATACACAACACATACCATACACATAACTACACTACACGCACATACACACATGCACATACACACACACAAATGAAAGTAAGTTTTGTTAGAACTATTCATTTCTTCAACCAGATTTTAGAACGTCACCGAATAATCACATTCAACTGAATCAACATTCGATATAATAGCAACAATTTCCACTTGTAAACTACATGTAAATTAAAGTTACTCATAAATCCATCAGACCGACAAACGTCAGGTGAAATCACTGTAATTGTAGACAACCGTTTAATAACTCAAATTTTATAAGGATGTTTCCAATCTAAATGGTGACACCACACACACACACACACACACCACACACACACACACACAACAATATATAAAATATATTATATAATATATATATATATATAATATATATATAACAGTATGTCCGAATTCCCAGCATTTATTGCAATTCGTTAATAT